>BGPT01000350.1:243150-283088 GCA_003297045.1 Symbiodinium sp. clade C Y103 | reverse complement strand
CTTCGCCGTGGTTTCAACCCTGCAATGTTAAATAGGGAGCGCGAGGGTCCCTCTTATCCAGGTTTGCAAGTGGTGCACGATTCTTTCCACCCACAGTAGCTATTGAAAATGGCCCAGTCGAAATAGTGGAGTTTCCCAAAAAATGGTGATTTTCCATAGTTATGTAAACGTTTACCAGAGGCTATGCACCAAATGTCTGTGCTCTGTCTCGCTCTGAAGCTCCAACAGAACTCGCGGCTGGAAGCTGCGATTTTTCATGGGTTCCAGGCAAGAAGTTTCCGGAAAAATCTTAGAAATAAATCCTGCAGGTACAGCTTGATTGATGTTTTTTTCATATTCTGTCAGCAACAGAATGTTTAGAGAATGTGTAAATTTCATGTGACTTTTTATATGCATGTATATCTACAAAGTTTAAGAATGTCCCCGACAAGCATCAGGGGTTTTGGCCATTGCTCACCGTAAGACTTCCATGCCATGAAAATTTCAGACCTGGAAATGTCATTCCATGGCAACTTTAAGATACCGTAGAAAAATGGCCACGAAACATTCCGCCATCAAACATGTGCAGAAAAAGGGATCAGATCAAACATAAATTGTTTCATGCGAGACAAACAACATATCTTTAAATGTTAAACGTGAGACAATATATATATATATATCGGAGCGGAGATATATATATATATAACTATATATATACCATTATTATATACCACGGACATATGTATATGATATATGTTATAGCATCATATCACATGTATTTCATGGCTAGCCATGTTCATAGCTTATTTTTTGTTCTACTGAGGTCGCCTTTTTCCGTTGCTTGGACCCATCACCAGCAGCGCCTGCGGGGGTTGGGTCCTTCATAGCCTGCATCGACTGGAAGATAGGGGAGATTCACCAAGAAAAGGGGGCTGAATATTGGCTACCCTCTGGTAAACTAACATAACTATGGAAAATCACCATGCTATTAATGGGAAACTCCACTATTTCTATGGCCATGTTCAATAGCTATGTTAGTTTACCAGTGGGTAGTTATATCAGTATTATTCATAATTCATACGGTATATGTCACTTAAAATACCCCCTGGTGTCCTTAAACGTGACTGGCTGATCCCACAAACGAAATGGAGCTTAGCAAATGCTGGGAAACTCATCGGACGAAATGAGGGATTTTCCAGCCACCTTTGATCACACCGGAGGGTAGTTTCACCATCAACAATTTGGACCAAAAACATGGTTCTAACCTACGTAACCATCGCCACTTTGGACAAAATCATTGGGTTTAACATGTGTTGCCCTTTAAACAACATGCTTGGCCGGCATACCTCCCAGATGTCCATCGAAAAAATCATCGGAACGAAAATGGGTCTCAGTCCACCGGGATCATTGACCCAGCCAGGCATGGAGCCTTACTATCAAGTGGGATACTGCCAACAAAGACATTGCTGAGAAATGATGAACTGCTGCTTTCAGTCACGGGAACTGAACCAAAAAAAAAATGTGACCAATGATAGATGATTAATAAGCCCTTACTCGAGAGTGATTGTTAGTGGTTAATAAGCTCCTAATGAGCCATGATCATTGGGGCTTCACCTTTCAGGGGGGCTTGGCTGGATCCCCATGATTAAATCAACCCAAGGAGATGAGTCAACTTGGGTATGCTTGGGTATGCACATCAAACAGCGGTGGAAAACCCCGAATGCGGGAAACCACCTGTCAGCTTTGGCCACGTTGAGGAGACAAAACCAGTCATGGCTGTTGCCTTTTTGCCTTTGAAAGAGATATACTCATCTTCGGGACCATCTGTGGATAAAGAGTATGAAACAGTCCAATCCACCAGCCCTGATACATTTTCGGGTGCCACATTTTCAGAAAATTTGCCTGCGATGATTTCACTCCTCCGCAATGGGGCTTTGACCAACAAGACACGGGAGGATAAAGCACCCCAGAATGACCCACAAAGACCGACGATTAAACCCTGAAAAAGCAATGGCGTGCAAACTTGGTACAATTAGATGCTATGGGTTTCTTTGGAAAAAGAACAACGTGTTAAATTGTGTCAAATGATGTTATATAATCATATTGTATTTTTCATAACCATTATAACCATTGTATAGCATATATACATATATATATGTATATATGATATACATGTATATATCCCATCAAATCCCATAAACCACTACGATCCGGTGGATGAACCGTCGAAAATCCTCGTTACCTTCCCATCATATCCACATGATATTTCCATGATATTCCCATTCTTGTTGGTGATCTCCCCATTACATTCCCATCAAAAATCGCTACATAAAAGGCTTTCTTGGGGATGATTCCCCTCAACCATCATTCCAGTGAGGTCACAGTAAGGTCACTATAATTCAACCAGATTATATTCCCATCCAAACTCGCTACAGCCATGGCTTCCGCCTGCGCCCAGCTGGGCGGATTCACCGCCGGGCTGCTGGCGTAGCCGGCGGGCGGCGCCACCAGCGGCACCGCCGCGTAGCCCGGCGCGGGCGGCGCTGTGGCCACCGCAGCGTAGCCCGCGGTGAAAGAGGCGCGGCGCACGTCGGTGCCCGGGGCGGAGCCTAGTTGTTGGGTCCAAGTTGGGGGTTGGAAACCCTGGCTGTAAGTAGTTGATATATGGTGTATATATATATATATGGTATATATATATATATATGTATATATATATATATATGTATATATATATATATATGTATATATATATATGGTAGAAGGTTACTATTTTGGAACATTCTATAAGAATTTGCTGTGGTTTCTATATGGTATAACCCTGTAGAGAGCATAAATCTTTCAGTTGGGTCTTTCAGTTGGGTCAAGTTGGGAGTCAAACACTCGTGTTTTCAAATTCAATGTCAAAAGAAAATGATGTGATAAGATGTGACAAGACTTTGGGCCAAAATTGGGGACCCCGAATCTTGGAGCTCAGCAATTTCCCATCATTTGACCTCACCACTTGGATCATGCGTGGGTTGGAAGGTTCCTAGTTTTTGACCCAGATCCTAGTTGACACTTTGAAATTCTTGGTTAAATATGGTTTAATAATGTTTTCTATGATCAATTATGGTGCGATATGGATTGACTTGGTGTACTATGGCGCTATTTTGTAGCTATCAATCACTTTCTGTTGACCCCCCGACTAACTTGGAGTGGCAGGTGATCAGCAGCTACTTTGATGGGCCATGTTTTTTCTTGATGAATTGTCAAGCCATGAATTTGCGACAATATCGGGGAATTTCACAAACAGCCTGTTGGAGAATTCTGAGCTTGTTGAAAACTTGCGTGTCTGGAAAACTGTATATATAGGTATATATATATATACATAGAGACTCAGAGACATACCATACATGTCATCTCCACATTATCAATGTACATATTACATCTCTATAAGCAACAATGACGATGTGTTAATCGAATATGCGGAACATCTGTAAAAGTTCATGCAAGTATGTATATATGAACATACGTATACACATACATGTATACATGTGTGCATGCGTGCAAATACACATCTGTCATCCAAGCTCTTGGCTACTAGAAGATCCACTGGAACTTGATGCGGCAGAAGCTGTACCCTGGAGGGGCGGTTGCTGCTGAGGACGCATCGCATAGTTTGCCAACATCTCAATCCCGGGGGCCCACAGATGTTGATTTCATTTAGTGAGTACAGGTTTGACATCACTTCACCCTGAGTCAAGTCGTGCTGAAACAACCAAAAAAACGGTGCGTGTGTGTGTGCAACCAACATTTGTTGTGTGTGTGTCTGAACATGGGGCATGCGGTACACCCCAAAATGGCCAGCCCCAGGCATCTCAGTGCCCCCGAAATCCCAACCTCGATGTAGGGCTGTGGCAGCTGCGCAACTTCTGGATCAGCCTGGCCGCGGTGATCTGTGAAACTGCTGGAGTTGGGTAGTACATGACAGAAACATGTCTTGATTTCACCAACAAAAATAGGGATTCTTATGTGATATGTAAAGGGAATATATAATGGGATAATATGGGATATGTAACCAACATAAACCAATATTGACAAACAACATCAAGGTAATAGCGATATGAAGGGTGGGTATAATAGAAATACATGATGTGAATGGGAGATAAACAACAACAGAATAATAAGCATTTGCATCGCAATGGGGTATACTCCCCCAAAATGCAATGATCAGAGGGCAAATGATGACAAACTAATCGATTTTGGAGGTGTTCCCCTAAATTTTGAGACAAAGCCAATTTTTACTCTCCGGACTCTGAACATCAAAACATGAAAGGAGATCATGTTCTTAGATAAGTGCTTGTTGTTCCACATCTGCTGAACTTTCCACGCTAATTGAGTGATCGATTTTCATGATTGCTGGCCTTTGCTTCAACGATCCATTTGCTGATCCCAGAAATCTAACTGCAGGGTCATAAGTTATTTACCCACTTACGAGTCCACAAATGCACATCCAAGTATGATGTTTACCCTTATTCTCCCGTTTACCGGTAATCAAACATAGCAATGGTTTAGATGACCCATTGAGTTCAATCATTTAACTACTAAAATAATAGTGATGTTCCACAGCAAACTGCGATTATCCACTTAGGATTCCAAGTATGATTTAGTCATTGTCCAAAAATATATTCTATTTTCCCTTACTGACATCCAGATGTGTGTTGCTGTCGCGAATGGCATGTTGAATTGTTCCTCTGTACCTGCAAAGCCTTACATTGCAATGAGGGTGAAAAGAATGTGAAATTATGCCATTCTTATCCCATTCATATCTGGCTGAATTCTTAAAAATTCACCAATCTGAAAGTAGCTATGGGGATGATTCCCCAAAAAATAAACCATCCAGTAACGTCAGCCAGCAACCACAGGACACCTGGAGACATGACAAGGGAAGCTGTGGGATCTCAATCACCTGCGCTGAACCGTCTTGAGAGACGCGGATAAAGTGATGGGTGTGTTTCGATCATTTTCTGGGACACCATGGTTGTCTGCGACATCTTATTGTATGTTTACCCCAGGGTAAACACCTCTGTAGTGTTAATTCGATGTGGTGAACATGTCTTTGAATTCGCAGAGCATGTTTGCTTTAATACCAAGTAGTATGGAGTTTTTCGAAATTGAGATGGGCACCAACACTTCTCTGACGGGGATATGACTGATTCAGTGAATGTAATCAACCAAAATTTGGATCTTGACCAGCAAGAAGAGGGATATGCACTAGGCAATAATTAATGATAATGGGTCATTTCTGAGATCTAAAAGCATTCAATCTGGGTGAACTGTGACTAAGATGGTGGCAAGTGGTCGTGTTTCAGGAGGGCCGTACGCCCCGAGGGATACACTCCACCAGGCTCTTTTTTCCAATGGACAATCCCCCACTTATAGATGATTTTCTCATTAGAATCTCAATTTATAATGGATTTGCCCATCCTATGTTTGATCAAAAAAAGGGTATCCTTTCATGATGAGAATGATTTTCCAATCAGAAAATGGACATGTCCATGGCCGTCTTTGATGACCACGGGGTAGGACGGTAGTTAAGCCTGGGAGCCTAGTCTTCTCATCTCGTGATCATGTTGATAGTGAATGTTGATAGTCACCTTGCAGCTCGAAACAAGACCTGAATCTTCAAGTACGCATGTCTATGTCTATGCATATATTTATACATATATATATATGTATAGTTGCAGATGGTGTATGTATATCATTGTATATTCCTTCTATCAAAGATGGAGATATCAAAATTAAACTCAAATAAAAACTCAGGGACACAAGTCTACAGGTCTGTTTGAAAAATTAGTGGACAACCCAAAAATCCATGGGTAAGTCACGTAAGTTTCCTCTGAAAGTTGCCATATATCTGGGTACGCTCACCATTTTCAGACACACCCAAACATCAAGGTACAAGTTGGTTAGTTAATATGATATTCCACAAAATCTTCCCAGGGGTATCTTTTCAGCACAGCTCTGGAAAGTCACCATGTTTAATAGGTAAATATATATATATATAGATACATCATCGAACTAAATGGGCCATGTTCATCCATTTTCCATAGCTATGTCGTGAAATTACCGGAGGGTATATCCATCATTTCTTGTTGGTTAAACCATCAGCGAAGATTGGCGCAACATCGCAGCATCGCCTGTGGGGCAGCCCAGGGAACGCTGATGTTCAACTTGCCCTTGGCCACCTCCTGGTGCCATCTGGATGGATGTGGAGCTATATAGAATCTATATACATATTGTGGATGGAAGAAATCCTGCACCAGTTGATAGGTGGTTTATGCCATTACCTATATGGTTTCAACATTGTTTCAACCATCCAAGGTGGTGCAAGATTTCTTCCATCCACACAGTATGTCAATAATAAAATAATATGAAATAATGATAATGATGTGATAATAGTAGTAAATAGCAATCCCCATGAAAGGATAACTTGGATTTTGCCTCGTTATGTGTTACATAGCTATGGTACAGATGGCCCATAGAAATAGATGTTTGCCATGGTTTACCTGTTTAAAAAATGGTGATTGTTGTTCAAAATGTTGATTTCATAATTACAGTGTACTATGTATATATATATATACATATGGTGATTACATTTACAATGGTGATTACATTTGTGTTGGCGGCCATGGCGATTACATTTATAATGGTGATTCCATTTCTTGGTTAACATACATATATTATATACATGTGTGTACTAATATATTTATATATACAGTATATAATATATAACTATTGTTACTATGCTCATTGATTATCATCATTCTTATTATTGCTTTTCTTATCATTATTATCATTACAATTGTACATAACATGTAATCTAATAAAATGTGGGGCTTTAGCAAATTAAAGAATCATCTTGTTCCCCAGAACTCCAAGTGGAAAATGCATGAGATCGTTGATATTCTTGGCTACACCAGTTGTTCGCCACCCCACAGAAATCGCTTCCCTTGCTGTCTGGGACGCTCGTTGGAAGAAATGCGCAGTTCATCCCCTAATGGGAGATCCATAACAATAAAACATCAACCTTTGTGAGGATTACCCTCTGATAAACTAACATAGCTATTGAAAATGGCCATTTATAGTGGATTTTCCCATAAAATGGTGATTTTCCATAGCTATATTAGTTTACCAGAGGGTATTGATTTCACGGCCCCTTGCTATGTTGTTTCCTCAATATTGGGGATGGTGACTATGGCATTTGGGATTCCACACTATACCTGGTGCCAAACCCATATGCCTACTGAGATTTCATGTTGAATACCCCAATGAATCTTCCGAATTGGGATTCTCCTCCATTTGATCCATGTTTATCCCCATCCTCATAGAAGAAAACCCTCTGGTAAACATGAAAAATTCCTCTCATTTCTTTTGTATTTTTGCATTGAACCCTCCATTTATAGTTCGCAGATTTCCCAGCCATGCGGGAGGACACCAGCAGTGCATCCAACCCCTATCCTTTTCTTCCGTGACGCGCGAGGCTGCTTGCTGCATCTCTTTCATCTTCTGGATGTCCTGAGGTGCTTTCGGCGTGTGAAAAAACGATCAAGTTCCTCGGAATGACTATATAGCCAATCCCTTGTCCAGATTCTAGTTCTTGGTTGGAGATGACATCCGCTGTTCATTGATAATAAGCCATCCTTTTGGGTGGTGGGGCCACCCAAGCCACGTGTTTTACATCGAAATTTATACGCCACAGGCTCTACAGCTTCAGGGTTGAATTTCGGTGGACGAAGGGAACCTGGGTCCCTGAGAATGTCTAGAGGCATCAGAGACACTGCTTTAGATTTATATCCTCGGGTCTATTGCTGGCTTTGGGCCTCAGGTATGTAAAAGTCTTCCCCCAACTGCAAGTACTTTGTTGAATTTCCCAGATTTGGACTAAGCCATTTTTGATGTGCCGCCCCATTACCATTTTTTTCACCTTCATTTCGGTCCCAGATCCACCTCCGTTTCCGGCCTGCTGAGAAGCGGAGTAGGCATCATAGAGGGGTGGGATGTAGCCCTTGCGGCAGAAAGATTCCAGTTCCTGCCAGGTCTGGGAGAATGACAGTTCACAAACCTACAATAAGCCCATTGAGGGGGTAGTTTCCTTTACCAAATCATCCTGAGGTCAATACTGCCAAGAATGGTGTACGTTGTTGGTTGGTTGATACTCCTCAAATATTCAGCATGTTGAATGGATCAAGAAGATACTTCAAATACCCCCAATGCGATGGCTTCTTACTCAAACTCATCCAACTCACTGCGGAAGTTGCAAGGCGCCTGAATCTCATGGCGGATCTTCGAAACCTGCAGTCACCCCCGAAAGATCTGTGGTGATGTTCTTTTGCTTCATAGATGTTCCGTTTCCAATGGGAATCGGTCGCGATAATCCACTTGAAATTTTAAACCTTCTAAATTATGTGTGTATATTATATAATATATATATATATTATATTCCCAACTTTGGGTATGCCCCTGTACTCTACTGTCAAACAGGATTGCTCCCAACATCCCAGGTAAAATCGCCTATTGCCCCCCCTTGTTTCCAAGTAGAGGAGCTATTCACGGCTCTTGGGCGGATTTCTTCTACCATTTTAACTTCGATGGTGAACGGTACTTTATCACTGCTTGATACCTTTTGGGATTGTTCCAAATCAAAATGGGTTGCTACACCATCTTTAGCAATTTGTTCACCCTCGTTGTTCTTCCTGAATTCAGCAACCGGGGTTTGTCCCAGACTTGGATGAAAGGAAAATCTGCGGGAACGAGAAAAACGGGAAACACCAGATGATTTCCAGTGGATGTTTTGTTCCCTTAAAATGAAAAGAATCCCTACTTCGATGGATACGGAACCCAATATTCATTATTCCTAAGTAGGGAATACTAATGAATTACAATGAAAAAAACAATCCAATTATATCAATTATCCATCATCCTGGTTTTTCTGATTCAGTGACTAATTCTATAAATTATAATACCCATAGCCACTCGGCAACATCCCAATTATCCGCCTCCTCTGTAGACCGCTGGATGGAACGATAGACCTGCGGCTGGAGCACTGCCACTGATACCGGTGTTTCACCAGCCATTTTTCTCGTGATGATTGGTGGTGAAACCATGAAATCCCCCAACTTTGATGGCTGCAATCCCACGTTTTCCTTGACGAAATCCACATCTTTGGATTTCGAATCCACATGATTGGTGGTGAACCGGCCATGAGTGTATGATTATTGTCACCATACGAATCCCGGCATCCCAAAATATATCGGTACAGAATTATAACATTTCACAACATCTCACTTGAGCAAAAAACATGGCGACCGGTTCCGCACCTATGAGCATCCTGAGTCCCTTGGTCATCCCAAACAGGTAATTGGAACAATGGGAAAACCAATGATGATAAGGGGTCCTCCATTTTAGGAAACGCCCATACATGCATCCACAAGTGATGAGCAAAAAGTCATTGTTCCACAGAGTCATGTACTAATTCAAGTAGTGCACATGTAGACACAGTATATGATACCCATGCAAAACATCCACCCACAGTGAGATTGGTACCTGTACCTGCTAGAAAGGTCACTTAAACCGACACATCTCCCACCTTACCCAGAAAATGAGATCCCAAAAACCTGCCATTCTGCACTAAACACTGGGCGCGGTCCATGTTTCATTGATCTTCATTGCTTCACGTCAGCTGTCGTTTAAGATCCTGTGATCCCTGCCTGTTCATAGACCAGCTTCAGGTTGGTTTCCCTCTCATCGGGTCCGCTGCCATGTGCCTCCGATCTTTCAGGTTCCAAGGCGGCTCTAGAATCACCCGCTGTGGATACAACCAATCCCCAAAAATGCGGCCATGGGTTAAGGTTAAAATTGGGAGTAAGACATAAAAATGGATGCACGAATACTCAAAAGAGACAAACTCTGTCGGTTCCTTAGTCTATACAAGGGTCTGACACTGTCTGATCCGGTTACTGCTGGATTTCAACTCTACAGCAGTGCTCCGGCAAGGTGGAAAATGACATAAGGATGGTGGGACAATGTTGTCATTCACATCTGACATGGACAAAAAGGGGATAGGAATCGGGTTGCGAAAAGAATCAAACATATCTTTTCTTCGAGGCCATCCTTTCTGGTTCAGTGTCTAGTAAACCCTGAACAAAATCGATAAACTCAGAAGCCAAATATCGACACAACTTACCTAACAATGTGTATGCAGATGCGGCGTGTGTATAAATACAACTGGAACAATAATTACAATGTATTATATTAATGATTCACTCTCCTGAAATAAGGCCATTGAGGATGATTGCTTTTACTAGCCATCAATCCAGTGACATCGCAAGGTTCGGTTGTTATACTTCAGCCAGGTATGTACTTTTGATTCTACAACATAGTATATACCATATTAAATGGTTCATTAAGTACTTTGCAGAGTAACCCTCCATATCGTAACTCCCCAATATAGATCAATATAGTACCTTCATCTGTCTTTTTGGAGGGTTACATGGCCTTACATGGAGGTTGGTTGTGAGGCTGGGGATCAGTTCTGCCTGGGCTGATACCCTCCAGTAATCAAACATGGCAAAGCTGGGAAAATCCTCGAAATAAAGGTATGATTGTCCATTGCCACGTGTGACTACCGGAGGGTACATGATCATGATCATCATGATGATGATGATGATGATGGTGATGGTGATGGTGATGATGATGATGCATGATAATTCTGATAATTCTGATAATTCTGATAATTCTGATAATTCTGATCATTCTGATCATTCTGATCATTCTGATCATTCTGATCATTCTGATCATTCTGATCATTCTGATCATTCTGATCATTCTGATCATTCTGATAATTCTGATAATTCTGATAATTCTGATAATTCTGATAATTCTGATAATTCTGATAATTCTGATAATTCTAATAATTCTGATAATTCTGATAATTCTGATAATTCTGATAATTCTGATAATTCTGATAATTCTGATAATTCTGATAATTCTGATGATACATGATGATAACTGATGATCAGTTTTGTTGGAATTGGAGGTTCTCCATTCTCGGACCTCGGCAAAGGGGGAACCTCCATGAAAAGTACAGTCGGAGCTGGTCCATGAAGTTACCCAAGTTCCAAGCACGGAAGAGAATGGCTTTGTGTGAAAATTGGGTTCCCCAAAAATCCCATTCAGTGGCCCATTGAATTATCCAACTATAGTGTATGAGATCATATAATATATATATATAAGTCATCCCTATTTTTTCTGGGTTAGCCTCCTGTAAACATGCAAAAAAGTGCGGAAAACACACCATGAATGTAGATCATTTTCCTAGGGACACTACGGGTATTCCACATCTTGTTCAGTCTTTTTATATTTACCTCGGGGCAAAATCACGCCAATCTTCGCACAAAACAGCGCCTCGCGTGTGGACATGATGTGGCCCAACAACGAGTCCAACTCTTGGAATGCTCCAGAGGAACAGCGTGCATCCTGCGTGACTTCATGCTCCGGTGACCTTTGTGAAAGCCTCTGGTAAACTAACAGTTTGCTATTGAAAATGGCTATTTATAGTGGATTTTCCCATTTAAAATTGCCATTTTCAATAGCTATGTTAGTTTACGAGCGGGAAACAATGACAGACCTCAGAAGCGGATTCTTGAGGCATTTTCTTCGATACCTTCCAAGGGTGGATATGATTCGCCATTTCACCCTGGTGCCCTTTTGATTTTAAAGAATGGACATTTTGATGGGATGTTTGATTGTATACAGTGCCAGGTGCCTTGAACTTTGACTCATGACCCATTAATTTTGACAATGACCATCTTTCGTTGCTTCAATTGCGTAACATTCCCAAGTCTTGTGTTTTCAAGTTCCATATTTCTATAAATAAATATGTATATATATATATATCTATTCATTTAGAAATTCAACCGGAAAAGAGATCCTAAAGTAATTCATCACTAGTCTAGCAGCATTTTGCAGCTTCCTATTGGAGTATTCCCATCCTTCCATAGATTTCCATGGTATCCATTTCTCCGTTAAAGCTGCCGCTAGAGCCTGTTCCAGCGCTTCCACCGTTCGGCGCTTCACCTGCCGCGTGTGGCCCCGTGGATGCCAAATATCTGATCATCTTCGAATGGAATGTATCTATTATGTAATGTGAAAATATATACTGTATATATATATATATGATTATATATGCACACATGTGTGTTTGTATAAACATATGGCACATATTCCCTAGGGTATTTTTTTTCGATTTAGATGTCTA
The DNA here is from genome assembly GCA_003297045.1 of Symbiodinium sp. clade C Y103. Taxonomy (NCBI): domain Eukaryota; class Dinophyceae; order Suessiales; family Symbiodiniaceae; genus Cladocopium; species Cladocopium sp. clade C. The sequence goes on along the minus strand of BGPT01000350.1, from coordinate 270,811 downwards.
CCAAATATCCATAGTGCGTATGTCTATATATATAGGTACATGATAATGGTAGATTCTACTTGGTAGATATATAAGCATCTCCTCGCCTGTAGCAGTTGGGCAATCAGCTTGTTCACCTGACTGTCCTGTGCCGTGCAGCTGCTTTTCGGCATCAGAGGTCAAAAATAGAGTTTTGAAGGGGATTGGAAGGAGATGTTTAGGGGATTTTAAGGGGATTTAAGCGGATTTGAAGGGGAGTTAATCAGATTTTGAGGTTAATGAGATTTTAAGGTGGGCTGAAGGGGGGGGATTCAACCAATGAGCTGCTACACCAGTTCGCACTGTTAGGTGTACATCAATTATACATCTAGTTGGCTGGGCATACAAATCGACAATATCCTATGTTTAAATGAAGGACAAATGTAGTCTAGTGGTATCTAATGTTCTCAATATTCTGGGAAACCTGCATCAATATTTTGACTTTCCCTCAAGGGAATTCTCGAAATGATGGTCTTTTCCAATGAAATTGTTGGGCGGGGCTTTTGTGATTTTTTCCTAAAGCCAGTTCCGGGAAACGCTCTCTGGAACCCGAAACATGGTTGCAAAGTGCATGTTATAGATATATATATATATGTATATATATATATACAGTATTTGTCCTGTCCTCGCAAATAGACTAGAATGTAGGGGTTTGAACCAAGAAAAAGATCATAAGTTGGTTCTTCAGGGATGTAGAAACAATATGGTTGATTGATTTTAGAAGGCCTCTCAGGTATGTCGCCCAGAATATGTAAAGAATTGTAAAGAAGCATCATTGGTTTCATTACCTTAATTAGAAACAGTACTAAATGAGTTACCTCAAAGACACATGTTCAAATTCCACTTCTTTTCGATTCTGTTCTTCAATCGGTTTCATATGTTTCATGTTGTTTCACTTACTTTCAAACATGTTGATCAAACTAAAACATGTTTTTCTCTAACGAAGTAGAACATGGTTTTCTCAAACTAAAACATTATTGTCTCTCACTGAAACCATCGAACATAATTACCAATAATTGAAAAGAAGTGCAACACATTGAACAGAATTGAAAAGGATTGAAATGAAAGGATTATTATTCACACAAGTGTTTCTTACCATTGTAAAACTTGATAAGATGAGTAAACAAACATTCAATCTGCACGAAATTATCCAAAGAGTTGTAGAAACATAGAAGAATGTAAAAAGGAATTGTGAGAACAGAATCGACGAATTGCAGAAAACATGTGAGAATTGCCGAAAAAGAATAATATGTATGTATATATACATGTTGTTCTATTACAGCACTGCACAAGCAGTTTCTGAAATCCTCTCAAAACTTGTATACATATATTATACATATCATATGGAAAATGTTTAAGTGCTTTCTGCCCAGCTCCCTGTGTCATGCTTTGTTCCCACAGCGGTGGATTTTTGTTCTCCTCTTCCTCGGTGCTGTCGGACAGCAAGTGCTTCACCTCGGCAAGGACCTTAAACCCCGAAGAAATCTGGGGATATTACCCTCTGGGTATAGAATCGTAGGAACATCATGGATGAATAATAGTGTAATGTTTAATAATGGCTAATAATGGGATTAAGAATGGTTAATAATGGTTTGTAATGATAAATTAATGGGATATACCCTCTGGTTATGACTAACATAGCCATGGAATAGCTGGCTAATTTTGGATGATGTTCTCAGCTAGAAACCTCCATTTAGTTCGGGGATTTTCCATGGCTATGTTAAATAACCAGAGGGTAACTATCAAAACTCAAGACTGACCAATCAAAAATGCGAACTCAATCAATAAAAATGATGGTGCAATCAATCAGAATTGCAGTTTAACAATTCAAACTTGCATACTCAAACCAATCCACATGGGGATATGTTTCAACATAAATGGGAATATTCAATGAAATATATCATATATATATATATACATATATACATATTCTATACACATAAGATTGATTGGGAAAACCATTAGAAGACCATGATGTTCAGGGACTAGTCCGAGAACTTACGGAAAAATCACCGTTTTTTTGTTTCTATAAGCTGTTTCAGTTGACGCTGACTCCGACTCCTCACAAACGCGAAAAAAAAATCCCTCGGATATCAGTCGATCTGCTGCCCCCCTATTTTAGATTTTGAACCATACCTGTATGCGGTTAATTCATCTTCCCATTTGTTCTACTGCAATACCAGTGATTTCTCCTTTGTTTGTGGGTTACATCATCTTGAATTCATCTAAATTCCAATTTTGTGTGTTCAGATTTTGTGTGGGTCAATTCCAATTTCTAGCACACCCAAAATGAACACACACCCAAATTACTTGCCGAAATATCCAAATTATGTGGAATTGACATCAATTGACCCCTAATGAATTGCAAGTCCTGGTCCAGATTGATTCCGATTTTCTGTGTGTCAAATTTCGTATGACTTCAATCCCCCTCGGCTTCGCAAAAATTGGCCACCCAACTCCCGCGCTTGCTTCACCAGTGCCACCTATGGGATGAAGGTCTGGTGGTCTCATTACGGCTGAAAAATACAACATGGGTCTGTCTGAACAAAAGGCATTAAAAAAACATGATTGATCCAATTTTCCGATTCTATGTTCAAGTGAAATGGCGATATGTATGGGTATCCCCCAATGTCATGATTGTTCAAACCCATATAAAGCCACTCAGTACCATCATCTTTCCCTATGAAAATCACCAATTGGGGGGTATTCCCCAGCTTTGGACAAATCCATTTTGCAATTTCTGGTCCTGTTGCGTCAATGCAAATTTTGCATGTTTCAAATCCTGTCAGTTGCTGTGTTTGGTGCTACGTTGGAAATCAGTCAATCTGGTCAATCTGGTGTTACATCGAAAACCTGCTTCAGTGGTAACATCAAACTAACCCGGCCTTCTCCACCGGTGACGGTGTCCTGTGAACGGTGCTGTTCGTGGTATGTCGCTGGTGTTCCCTGGTCTCAAAACATCCAATTCTGGGAGTGGAAAAACGCACTGACCCAATGACCTGAAACATCGTGTATATTTGTTGTATATGATAATGTTGGTAAAACAATGCCATAAACCATCCCCAAAATCACATATAAATAGGGTGGGATTCCAACCATTCCCAAATGAATGGTTTATGGCATTGTTTTACCCACAATAGTCTGTCAGGAAATTCAATCTGGATTCAAACGATGTTTTTTGCCAATGGGATGACCCTGGGGAACATCGCAGTTTCGGAGTCATGAGATTTCAGGAGGCATTGCAGGAAGGGTCCAGAATGACGTAAGGACAAGAGTTTGGGTCTCAAAGCGCCTTTGTGTTGCAGATGTCGCATCCTCAAGTATCCTTGACTTAGGTCAAGTTATCCTCCAGCAAACTAACCTGACCATAGAAAATCCCAATAAATTGTAGATTGATGATCTATACAAAACCCAACTTACATGCTTGGTTCTACAGTGCATCCCCGATTGTACGCCCATAACACGGTGGGTTTTAAACCCACCGGTTTTGTTGGCTGTCCTCATAATGTCCCCATTATCCCATGTGATAATCATCACAAAATCCGTCATTTCCCAAGTAACTGCGCTGGTATTTAGCCTTGGAGTAAAATGGTTAATGGCTCGTTATTACAGGGGGGGGCTTCACAATCAGGCATCCGGCAAAGCTGCGCCTACGCCTCATCTTGTTCATCCATCATATATATATATATGTATATATATATATATGTATATATATACATATGTATGGTCCCATGCCAACTTTGCCAGCTCCGTCAGCAAATTGGCGTAGCTGCCCAAGTGGTAGCGCCACACGTATGAGTATGTGTATGTGGCGACACAGGCATTGAACTGCTTGTCGACTTTGCTGTGGAGGCCAGCAGATTTAAAACATGAACAAGATCTGTTGAAACAGAACCACCCAATAGAAACATATAGGAATACAAACTTACACAACATTAACATCCGATCCCACCCTTACCCCAACCCCACCCCACCCCATCATCAGCGCAGCATCAACATTGGAAGCAACTTCAACTTAACGTTAACATCCCACCCACGCCATCATCACGGTAGCATCAACATTGGAAGCAGCTTCAACTTAACGTTAACATCCCACTCACCCCACCCCAACCCCACCCCATCATCACCGTAGCATCAACATTGGAAGCAACTTCAACTTAACGTGAACATCCCACCCCACCCCACCCCAAACCCACCCCATCATCACCGTAGCATCAACGTTGGAAGCAACTTCAACTCAACGTCAACATCCCAAAACCACCCCGCCCTTACCCCACCCCACCCCACAATATACAAGGGTCACATTCACACATAAATCAAAAATATTTGCAACATAATTTTGAAAACCTGGGAAAAATGGAGAAAAATGGACAATAGCTCGAGGCTAAATATCAACACGCCTCCTGAAATAAGGCTTTTTGGGGGATGACTCCCCTTACTAACCATTATTCCAGTGAGGTCACAGTAAGGTCAGTATTTTTCAACCAGAAGTATATGTTTCCAATATTTGGGAAGGCAAGGTGTAAATCATCCATTACGTTCTTGGTGAAACGACTGTTTTGGGGACAAAACTCCCCCATTATCATAGCTCATCATATCCCAGCATATCACTAGTATTGCTGCCTTAATCCCTCAATTCTATCCAATCTTTGTTGATATTCTGATCCCATTAATTAAAAGAAATTAAATGCTATTGATATTCTATGCAATTGATAGAATATTCAACTGATTCATGGAACTAGTACTGTGTTGCTGGTTTAATTTCTCAATTACACTCACTATTCGATCAATTACTGTTATATAAACTTGTGAAAATTATGCATAAGATGGATTCTAGCATATCACAGATATCCCATGGAATATCCAAAGGATTGTCATAAGTTTTGGCTCTATCAGTCCTCAGAGGTGGCTCCCACCATGGGCGCAGACCTGTGGCCCCAGGCAAGGCCCCAAGGTGGCTCTCATGGTCAGAGTTTCAAACCAAGAAACTTAGAAGTGATCAAGCAAGATTACCCTCTGGTTATGACTAACATAGCCATGGAAAATCCACGAACTAAATGGAGGTTTCAATTGGAAAAGCATCCAAAATTAGCCATAGTTTAACTTAGTTTAAGATTAACTTACAGCAGCTAGTGACCGAGAATCTGAAACAGATCGAATTTCTTGGGACAGATCTACAATTCCAGAGTTGGGACTCAGAGATCGACCAAGATCAGTCTGGAGACTTACTTTTTCATGATCCAACCAAGATTATCAGCTGCCAACTTGCCAATAAAACCAAGAAATTATGGGAAAAGTACTCTAGACAACAATATATCGATGGGAAATGATGGGAATGAGTCAAAAACCTGGTACCCCATCACATTCCCGAAAAAGACAGTTGGGTATTTGGGCAGCTTTTTTTTTGGGTTGTGACCCATATCTAAATACGGAAAAATGAGGTGCCTACATAACCCCCGCCACAACTGAATAACCCATAGCAACCCCCAAAAAGACTGGATATATGTGTTTTCACACAATGCTAGTAGGAATTTACTTTTAAATGGCTATGGATCAATACCTACAAATATAAACTGCCTTTTCTAGGGGGATGAGCATCCATTTAAAAGCTATTTTGATGTTCACCAGGGGTACCAGGCTGTTGATTCATAGCTACAAGCGCCCACGCCCAAATCCAGAGGGAAAAGACACATTCACCGTACAGACCCCAGATCTTTGTAAATTCAGGAATTCAGCGTTCAAAGAGACATTTTAACCAATCGTTTGTGTTTATGTTCTATGATTATCGCATTTATTTCACATCAACCAGTGGGTTGTAAAGTTGGGGGATGTACCCATGGGAAAAATTTATTGGGTACTGTACCAATTAGTGGATCAACCAATCAGTGATGAATCATGAGATTTTTTGGGTACGACACTATGGACCTCCACCTTAGTTTTGTTTAATAAGAGCATAATCTTATGAAAACCAATAGAAATTACAACAAGTTGGCTACCCAATTATTCCAATATGGTACCATGTTGGCAATAAAATCATACTCGTATGGACCAAAAATGAAGAGTTGGTACCCAAATTGTTGACAAGTCGTACTAGTTTGTTAACCCCAACTGTTAGTTGTTGTTAACCCCAACTTTATCAATGCAATGCCATAAACAGTATATTCTTGTTAAACCCATTTTATTCTTGCGAATCTCAACTCTATATTAAGCAATCAATCAGAGGTACCGTTTTTGGTATTGTTGTTAACCCATATTACCCTCTGGTACACGAACATAACTATGGAAAATCACCGTTTTTAATGGGAAAATCCACTATAAATGGTCCATTTTCAATAGCTATGTTAGTATATTAACCCCAACTTTATCGTGGAACAGACTCCAAGGACCAGGCTTGGACGGAGACCTCCTGCAGTGGTCTGAAAAGGATCCCCCACGTCATCATGGGATCACATATAGTGCAATGGTTTCATGACTTGGAGATGCTTGGATGATTTGGGGTATCCGTCTTCTCGGAAACCTCCCTGTAATGATAGATGTATAAAAAGGTCATTTTTGGAGTAGTTGGAATATGGACATTTCAACAATCGGCACGGAAATACATGGGATTATCATTGATAATGCCTATTCTATCTACTTACTGTATAGCTATTATGTATATATATATATATAGATACATAGATTGATAGATAGCTTGATTGACTGCTTGATGATATGTTGATAGATCCATAGGTTGATAGATTGACAATAGATTGATATGATCTACAGGATTATACAGGAACGTCCAAACCCAATGATGTTGGGAACAGGTAGAGGGAAAGCATGCTTGGAAGTCCCCTAGCAACATACACATGCAAAATCAGCATAGTGTGAATTGAGACTCATAATTTGCGGAAAGATAATCTTTCAGATAATCATATACATATTCTGTGATGGTATCAACACTCCAAGGGCCCAAGGGTTTAGAGAGACAACAAGCTAAGCTAATTGATCAATTGATCCCAATATGGGACCCAAAAGTACTAAACCAAGGTTTTTGAGGGCCTCTTCTCTATTTGTGGGAAGGATTGGTTCGCTGCAGATCCAAGGGTAATTGGCACATCCCCTCTGTTGCAACATAGGGCGGACTTGCATAAACTGACGGCAGACATCTGCATGGAACATGTTAATTAATTCAATCCTCCCTTTTGGGGGATCTCAAGGTCCATTGTTTTTGGGGGGTTCATCCACAAATATGAAATCAATAAATGAAATACCATGCGGTGTCCTCAAACATGGCGGGCCGATGAGAAAAAATTTCTTTTTGAATCGGCGTATATGGAACTAGTCACTCTATATGGATTTTCCAGCTGACCATGCTTGATTACTTGGAGGATCCATCCCACTTAGTACATGGTTGGTAGTCTTGGTTAACAGGTCCTAGATTCCTGGTTTTCCCGTCTCTGCCTTATAATCCCACAAACACTGATCAGTTACATCCAATTATTAAGTTGGTTCTATCATATTCATGCCATTGTAATCCCACTGTTGTTGGTAAAGCAATAGTAAACCCTCCCCAAATCTACCACTAATGGGTTGTATAAGCATTAAAATATCGGTTTATTGTTGCTTTATTAACATAATTATTGGTTATTCAATCACTGTCTGCTGGTTATCATCCCACTGTTGTGTTATCCCACCATTGTTGGTTATCCCATGATTGTCCACTACAATATACAAAAAATTGTTTGGATTCTCCATGTATCCATGAAAAAAAATCCCAGGTTCTTGCTTGGTTTTCGACCCTGGAAATCTCCCTTCATCCCGTGGAAACGGCTCTCCTGGTGTTGCTTTCCGAGCTCGCGCCCGAGGCACTGGTGGGGTCAGCACCTGCCAGCACTGCCAGGGAAGCACGACTCTGGGAGAGAAAAAATATGTTTTTATGTGGGTAGAACAATAGTAAATCATCCCCAGTATAAAACTTGTGTAGGTGGGAGTAAAAAAAACATTCCCAAATGATGGGGAAATTGGCAGTTTATGGCATTGTTTTACCTACATTATGCTGCTTGAGTGGATGGATGTCCCTACCATGGGTTATCATCGTCCCCGATTAGGTAGTATATAAGTCCCTCCACTAACCAATCAACCAGCGTATTGTTAATGGCTCACATGATGTGAAAATCGGTGGAATTGTTGTGGGAGAATTGTGGGAATAATTGTCGGATCATCTCAACTAAGCTTACGGCAGGAAAAATGGGTGAAAGAATGGTGGAAGAATCTGGAAGAGTAGGAATAATGATTAGGATTTATGGAGCTATTGTGGCATAATTTGAACTAAACCTACGGTACATATGGGATAGCTACGCCCAGTTGACGAGGTGTAACATGCTCTGAAAATGGCACAGGTCGTAGATGCAGAAAGGGGTCAATCAGCCGTTTGCAACTCAAATCGAACACCTGTGCAGTATCTGCGATGATTTACTACCAACATATCCTCTGGTAGTTGAACATAGCGGAAAATATCTATCTTGAATAGGCTTCCATTGGCTTTTGGGGCGAGAAATCGGCATCACAACTGCCAACCCATTTTCCGCGCTTGTCAAATCCCCATATTGGTTCCTTAAATCCCGATGTTTGTTGATGAAATTCCATTACAGCTGGTAAAAAATCCCCAGTTTTGCTCGTGAAATACACATTTTTGCAGCTTAACTTCAAATGTTCGTTGGTTAAACCTCCATGTTTTGCTCGTGAAATCTCCAATTTCTTGTTGGTCATCCGCAGGACTTGCCATACATCCACCTGAAGTGGCTGTGACACCATCCACATCTTCCAACGGCTCGGTACTCAGTGTGCAGCTGCCACCTACCAGTGGGGATGGTAAACATAGCACCTATAAAAATGGTGATGGAATGGGTATGGTTTATGGCATTGGGTTTACCACACTATCATGGTCTATCTTCTTGAACTCATACATCTTCTCAATCTCATCTATTGTAAGTTTGTCCAATCCAGACAAGTTAAGTCGTGTTTTGTCTTCTCATTTTCTATCTGTGTATGTACTTCATATGGGATATCCTCAGTGAGAGACTTGCTAGAGGGATTCAAAATCAATTCCTATTTCTGGGATGCACATTTTTTTACTTCTACACCACTGAATGGCGTGTAGAGCTGGCATGAACTGGCACTTCTTCAGCCATCATACCAGTACCCTCCATCTGTAGGACCCATTTACCTCATAGTCTCCAGGTATCCATTTTCTTTTTAAAAATTGGTAAGTTTTCAAAAACTGCTTTGGCATTATTTTCATTAAAATACCCTCTTGTAATCTAACATATCGATTGAAAATGGTTCATTTACAGATGAATTACCTATGCAAACTGTGAAATTACCAGAGGGTAATTGATTCAATCACCATTGTATCCAAGCATATTCATGGTACCACCATTTCCCCAGTTAACTCTCAATAAACATAGCTACTAGCCGTGCCCGGGCTGTGCCACATCCCCCCGCCTGTACTGCCTAAGTGAGCGTCCAAATGCAGCGGCGGCACATAAGGACCGCGGCTTTGGCGGGGCGGCAGCGACTGTTGCGTTGGTGAGCCTGCGGACTTGGCGTGGGGGCCACTGGGCTAGCTTGGCGTGGTCCTTTGAGATTGATGCCTTAATGTATGTATATAATTAATGTATATAGATACATGTACAGTATATGTACTTTTTTTTCATTTATAAACATTCTAGACATACACTTGTATGTGGTTGTACATATGTGGTTCGACATTGGCTGCTGAGTCATACACATGACCCAAAACAACTGGAAAACACGAACACTATTTTCTTTGAGTGGTCCCCACAAGCTGATGTTCTTTCTTACATATATTCAAACATTCTATCTGACATATATATATATATACATATATATATTCTTATATTCTATCTGACACTTTGACTGACTGTCTATCTGACATTTTTCCTGACATTCTATCTGGCAATCTATCTGGCATTCTATCTGACATGTATTCTGACATTTTATCTGACATTCTATCTGAAAGTCTATCTGGCATTCTATCTGGATTCTGACATTTTATCTGGCATATATTATGAGATTCTATCTGGCGCTTTATCTGGCATAGAGTTCGGGCCCGGGGCCCAGAGAGCTGGCGAGCGCACAGTAGAGTGGCTCTCTGGAGACCCTCACCATCTGAGATCATCCGGGGATATATGGCTATGGCTCAAAATTATGGTACCAAACATGGTCATTTTTAATGGTAAATAAACATAAACCAACCAACTATAGGGTTAATAATTTTGAGCCATACCCATATACCCTGGTTGATTCGTTGATGAAGTTGACAGGTCATACTGCGGGACAACACTGCGGGATGATCCCAGAACTTGCCCAAAGTACCGAGAACTTGCTGCTCCACATTTTAACACAGAACCCCATTTTAGCTGATACCAAAAAAAAGAAAAAGACATCTTCCAAATCCAATTGGAGTGGTTCATGTTAAATGTACAGTAGGGGTTTGTGAATATCCACTGGTGTTTCTGAATCGCGCATGATATCGCATGTTTGTTGCTTGAAGTCACCTACATTTGAGCTTGTCTAAAAATACGGTACCCCAAATTCAAGCGCTTCATCATCATTTTCCCAATACAAAATATCATTTTGTAGTATAGCCCATGTTTAAAGCATTTCTTGGCAAACTCCTCCCGAGAGGATTCGGGTACTGGAAATCAAAGTTTCATGACGAGCTCAACTTCTCCCATTTTTGACCAATTTCATAGCTAATCTTGGAGACCCCTCCGAAAGTATGAGGTTCTAGCTGAGTGGCATGTACAATGATTGTGATTACTTCTTAGTATAACTATCATGCTTAACTACTAGCCTTGTCATTAGGTTTAGTACTACTTGTTACTACTATTGTTGTCATTACTGTTAGTAACAGTATTGTTCTTGATTTCATTGTTATTGTATATCATGCCCCTGCCTACCAAAGATCAAACACGAAACTGCCCGAACTACCCGCACTAACCTGTCCAGATTCCATCTCCCATTTCCAGCATTTCCAACCGGCCTTCAGTGTGTTTGTTCTTGTTCAACAACTTCCTCTCATTACCTCAGGCATCGGCATGAATGGGCTCTTGAGGACGTGAGATCCGTCGGTTGAAGCAACGTGGATGGAATGCCAAGTCGACTACTCTTGTCACAGTCACCCAAAATCTGGAAAAAGACATGAAATGATCATTCTGAGTGAACTGATCCAATTTGCGGGGTCATCCTTTTTTGCAAAGAAAAACATGGGAACCGATGAACAAAAAAAGCCCCAGAAATGATGACGGCTTCCATTATTGATATTTATGGATTACAATGAGTCATCTTTCAGCCATAAAAACCGTTGGTGTTCGTAGTTTCCCAAAGAACTACGGAAATTTCACCCACCAACTGCATCCAGCCATGGTTCTCTCTGAGGATAGTATCCCAATCCAGTGCCCATCATTCCAGTGACGTCGCTGAAAATTATCCAGATAATTCCCTATTCTATCCCCAATCCCCAAATGTTCAATCCTTGCTTGCCTCGGCAAAAGGATCTGGAAGAGGACACCTCCCCATATATCTCCCCATATATCTCCCCATGATATCCCCATTCTTCCAACATTTCGGTTGCTTCGATCTTAGGCCCTCGTGCTCATCCATTGGAAGATCTTCGTCAACAACGGAGCCGCGGTCACCAGCTGACTCAAGTGGGCCCTGGGTGGCGAGCCAGGCGGAAGCCGCGTTTTTTTGATTCATCCGGAGGAATCATGCGGACCCCAATGGCTTTAGGTGAAATTTGAAGGGAAAGCCTCAAAATCATTCAAAATCCACTGCTAAGAATCTGTTTATCCTGACTTTCCAAAGTGGCCATTTGGAGGCTACGCCATTGACCCAGTTATCATTCTAGCCACTGGCATGGCCAACCAGATTGACAACCCAACGGCAACCTAATCGCAACCCAACGGCATGAGAATCACTCGGCACGACCCCCTCGTAATTTCACACTTCGCTATGGAAGTCATGGCCCATTTCGTTCAATGATTTATCGATTAACTTTCCATAGGAAATGGTAAACCAGTCGCAGGGTTTAGAAAAAAATATCAAAAATTCCAATGATATACCCACGAATTCTTCCCCATTGATCCTCCCTTCACCCACGAATTCGCCACCAAAGACTGCACTCACCATTTCAAGGGAGTGGAGCCACTGCTCCAGAGGTTGGTGGAGTTGGCGAACGGTGGATTCGGTTGATCCGTTCAATTTCCAAATGACTATGGGTCAAAGGTTCGTAGCCTCTGGTTATGTAACACCTTGCGGTGCAAAATCACCACAAAAATCACAAGTACATATAGGAGAATCATCTATAAGTGGGCCATTTCCCTTAGCTATGTTCAACTACCGGAGGGTGCTCCTACATCTTACATCCTCCGAAAAACGGATTTAAGTTTGAGTATGATCAAACTGTTCCTCTTTCTTTTGGATCTTAACTTTTGAGTGATACAACTTCACAGGGATCAAGCAGTGAAAAGTATTGAAATCAACATCCTAGTCTTTTCGGACACATCCCCATTCTTCCTGACATCCTCATTCTGAATCGATAGTCATATCCGCATGCATTTTTGGGGTAACCTGAAGCCAACATGTTTGGGTGCACACAATTGCGGCACGCACCTGTAAGTTTGTTACTCACTGTATGTCCACAATCATATGGTGGTTGTTGAAACAAAACATGTTGCTTAGAACAACCCTCCCATCTAGTTTGTTGAATACATATTCTTGCATTGTTGTTTTGAAGTGTGTATGTATTTACCAGAATGAATGTGTATGTATGTATGTATGTATGTATGTATGTATGTATGTATGTATGTATGTATGTATGTATGTATGTATGTATGTGTACTGTAATGTAATGTAATGTAATGTAATGTAATGTAATGTACTGTACTGTACTGTACTGTACTGTACTGTATGCAATGTAATGTAATGTAATGTAATGTGATGTGATGTGATGTGATGTAATGTATGTCATGTAATGTAATGCAATGCAATGTAATGTAATGAAATGAAATGTAATGAAATGAAATGTAATATAATGTATGTATGTGTGTATGTGTGTGTGTGAATGTATGTGTGTGTACGTATGTATGTATGTGTACGTATGTATGTATGTGTACGTATGTATGTATGTGTACGTATGTATGTATGTATGTATGTACGTATGTACGTACGTAGGTAGGTAGGTATGTATGTATGTATATACATTTATGTATGTATATACATTTATGTATGTGTATACATTTATGTATGTACATATGTATGTATATTTTTATATATGTATATGTACATATGTATATATGTATACATGTATATATGTATATATGTATATTTGTATATATGTATATATGTATATATGTATATTTGTATATGTATATATATATATGTATATATGTATTTGTATATATGTATATATGTATATTTGTATATATGTATATTTGTATATTTGTATATATGTATATTTGTATATATGTATATTTGTATATATGTATATATGTATATTTGTATGTATGTATATTTGTATGTATTTATATGTATTTGTATATTTATGTATATATATATATACATATCCAGACGTCACGTTCAAGAAATGGATATAATACTGTACATATGTACATACAGAGATTCAAATCTATGTTAGCAGGATTTTACTTTGCTATCTTTTTGGGGATTACTATATATAATGTCAACCCTGTTTAATTGGGGGATACCAACTCAGTATCATATTACCAGAATTTGGAGAGTACCCTCATAAATTGAATAGACCATGGTTTAGCAATCCGGCATTGACATTATATGATTGTGTATATATATATATATATACATGATATATGTTCTTCTTCCAGTACCGTGGGCGCCGGGCTTTTTCTAGGACTCCCAGCTGTTCCAAACGCAGGCAGTGGATGAAACACAGGGAACTGGCGCCTCATCCGCGATGAGAGGATTCAAAAATTGGGATGTAAGCATCTGGGAAAATTGGAATTTAGCCATCTGGGCCTCTTCCTGCAGGGACAGTGGATAGATCTGGGCGAATGATAAGAATTCCAAAGCTGGAAACAAGGGGCGTTTAGGATATAATTCCTATATATGAAGCATAGCTTATTTTTGCTTTGTCGATGCGAGGTCAGTTTACGTTACTCAAAGCAAATCATAGATCAGGATCATTCAACCTGAGACAGCAAACACTTGCGGGTCCACAGTGGTAGATCAAGTGTTGATAGAGTCAATTCATGTCTGCCTGTGGGAAGAAGGTTGGCATTCTCTGCTAATCAAACGTGGCTGATGAGGGCTGAACAAACATGTGTGAAAGCAATCCGATGATTTACTGAACTGGTACAGATTACTCACTTACTGAAAAGGGGATAACATCTTTGATGCCGAGAAGCTATTTTGGTGTATTCTTGTTGCTTGATCAGCATGAGAACATGTGGGTTTGTCAATAGGGGGTACCCCAAATTTGATACCGTTGAAACCCGATTTTTTTCCGAAAATTAAAATAGCCATAGAAAATCCCCTGTAAATGGAGGTTTCAATGAAAATCATCCAAAATTAATCATTTTCCATGGCTATGTTAAATAACCAGAGGGTACATCCCGTTTTCAGACAAATATTCAAAGTGTATCCAATTTGGCATTGGGATGATTGCCCCTGCCCCTCCAACTCCGGCCCTCCATCCTCGCACCTTCAAGGCAGGGTTTCAACAACAATGCCTGGGAAAGACGGAAGCCGAAGATGGATGACTGAGAGATATTAACAAGATTGTAGAAATCTCCAATAGAACAGCACAGTAAAGCAACAAATGGTGTCTGTTGGGAACAAAATTTCGTTCTATATTCTATTGGAAATGGTTTTGTGGGACAAGGTCAACTAAAATCTTTGTAGTTTCTCTCTTGAATGTTCGCGGAGGACCATGGTCCTCCGAATCGAAATTCAAAGATATATCAAAGCTTGCGGGATATGGGCCATGGCATCCCTCAGCAAGCGTCTGGAATGATGTTACAGAGCTGTCCAAGTATAGATACTGGTAAACTAACATAACTATAGAAAATCACCATTTTTAATGGGAAAATCCACTATTTCAATGGCCATTTTCAATAGCTATGTTAGTTTACCAGAGGGTAGATACTGGTGAAAACCCTATGACCCTGGTAAAAATCCAACCCAAGGCGTCCCCAATGCACGGTACGGTACCATGTTCTTCCAGCAACTTGGGCTTGGGAGAAATCATCTGCAGAGCCAAGAACCAGACACTGGGTCACTGGGTTTTCCTGACCAAGGGTGCTCCTCTGTATCCGCAACTGGTACCAGAGAGCTTGCTCTGAAGAACCTGAGATTGGGCTGCCATCGCAAAAACACTGCTGGATTTGTGATATGATAGTCTGATTCCCAATCCATTCCTCTACATGTTCAACCAAACCCAAAATTAACTTGATTTCTCCAAGGTGGTGGGATTTGGCTCCACAGGCGGGGCACCTGCTCCAACGCGACAGAGGCCTTCCCTGCACCTGGAACAAATCGATGGTTTCGAAGGATGTGGATAAACCATCCAAAAACTTGAAACAACATGAGTTTTGTTGCTAGGCAAAAATCAAAGACATTGAAAAACAGCAAAAGGAATGCATTGCTAAAACTGAATGATCTTAAATGCAGTCTTTGGTCATTGATTCTCCTCCAGGTCTTCGAGGATGTGTTTAGGGGGACTACGACTTGGGCTCACGGTCAGTCTATATGGCTATTGACTGGCTACCGTTGCTGTTGTAGCCTTGTTCCCCAGTCCCAAATGCGCAATGCCCGTGAAATGGTTGTGCCTTCGTTGTAATTCGCCCAGATTTGTATATCCCAATATATACATATAGATATATATATATGTATGTGTATATACATACATATATATGTATGTATAGTGACTAGTAACCCCGAAAAAGATAGATCAGTATTTTTTAAAAAAAAGAAAACATTTTGGGATTGGATGCGTCTAATTTCTATCTTGTTTGGGCTTGCTATGCATATATATATATATATGCATATATTATGTGTAGCCCTAAATCCAGTGGTTTATCATCATTTTCCCTCTTCAATAGCCATCACTGGGGGTATATCCCGATAAAATCCCACTAAATCCCAACGTATTCCAGTGTTCCACCCAGGCGGCCACCAGGTTGCAGTCGCCTGGATTCTTTCCAGCCTGGCACCGAATGCACTTCGGTGCTGTGCTTCAGAGGAGGGAAGCGACCAAGTCGCGGGTATACCATATGCTGCATGTACGTATATATATATATATGTATATGTATATGTGTGTATATATACGTATCAAAAGTTATATATATATACAGTATATATATATATATATGTATGTATGTATATACTGCATGTCATACAATGTATATAATATAGCAATGTATATACAAATATATCAATGTGTATGTATATGTATAGATATTCCGAATAACCCCAAGATAGAAGCTAGCAAGATGCTACTGAAGTAGCAAAAGATCATGATAAACGGCGATTCTATCCTTTCTGGGGTTAGTATGAATATGTATATAGATTCATATAATATATATATATATATACATGTATATATATATACATGTGTATATATATATATATATATACGCAATTTGGGGAAGAAATGTGGTAAATATTAGTTAAAGTGTTGATAAATATACCATGCATTGGCAGGTTGGCGCCGCAGATAGGGAGCCAAAACTTTGGGTGGGTCGTGGGCAAAGTGGATATTCTGGCAAATACCCTCAGTACATCTAAATATATAGATGTAATACATATCATAATGTGTACATGTATATACATATACATATATATATATATACATATGTATGTATATATATATATATACATATGCATACGATTTGAAAATGAGATAGTGATGAGCTACTCCAAAATAGAATTGGCTTTCTAGCCCCACTTAAGTGGTGTTTTTCATGCCAGTTCTGGGTCAAACTCATCCCCTTTTGCTGCCTGCGGCCGCGGCCATACCATTTCGATGAGGCGAAGGTAGGACCTATAACAGCTGGGCAGCGCATCAGAATCTACGGATGTTGCCAACAAAATAAGGTGAGTTGACCAACAAACATCATAATTTAACCAGATTTTACCAACCTAAATGGTGACTTTGGCGATTTTAACCAACAAAAATTGGGCTTCAACAGCGAAAATCGGGGTGTAACCAGCAGAAATTGTAACTATTTGATCAACAAATATAGGGATTTCAGCAACAAGATATGGGGGGTACAGTACTGGCTATAAATCCAATAATAAACCACCTGAAAAAAATGCTCACGTTTGAGATCATCAGTGGTAGTGTTGCCCCACGTTCAATTGGATCTGAAAAATTGGATGTTCAATTGGATACTGGGAAAAGAAAGAAAAAGAAGAAACTTCTTCTAATCACCATCCATGAAGTTGTGGCTTCCATTGGATCTTCAGATATACAACAGCGTCCTATCACCCAGCCCCAGCAATTCGTGGTTCCATCGCCGACCTCTTGCGGTTGCCTCTCGTGAAGGTGATCTGGCGGCGGTTTCGGACATAGGGCGGGTACATACCTTCTGGTGAACTAAGAAGTAGCTAGCACGACAACAGAGAATCCATATTCAGTTACACATAGCCCAAATACAGGCCATGTTGCCACGTCAGATCAGTTCATCATATTCATGATCCATCCTGCCCTTCTGCCTTTGTGTGTGTGTGTGTTTTTGATCCCTATCAGAAACCCGAAAAATACTCAGCAAACTTCGGAAAAAAAATCTAAAACAACGATTTCCTTGGGTCGGATCTCAGGTCCTAGTCCAACTGATTCACTGATTTTTTGCAGCCGGTTCCAAGATTTTCCAGAGCGAACAGCCATTCAATACTGTAGGGAGGCTGACTGGAAGAGCTTGTTTCCTCTCTGGCGTTGCCATGCAAAATATTCAACACTCAAGATGTCTCTGGTTCGTTTTTGAAGGGCCCTTTAAACAAGTGTGTATACATATTTTGTATCTGTAGAATATATACCATCCCCCTGTAGTATACCCTTTGGCCGGAGCCACTTCATCAGAAAACCCTCATATAATAGAATGTATACATATATGTAATATACATATATATATATATGTATATATATATATATGTATATATGTATATATATATATGTATATATCACGTAGAAAAATGTAAACCAACCGATTCTGCTCCTATGAAATGGATTGAAATGGCATATCTGCCCCGGGCCAACAAAAATGTGGCCATGAATTTACCAAGGTAATGGGGACAAAGAAGTAATTATCTATGCATCTACATAGGCTATCTATCTATCCTGTCCTATTCTAACCTATGCTATCTTCAAAATCCCATTTGTCCTATCCAATGTCTATCCATGCGATCCATCCAAACTATCCTATCTATCCAGCCGAACCGACCGACCTATCAGACCGGATGCGATCCCATCCAATCCAACCAATCTATTATCGTCTATTATCTATCTGTCTATCTTGATCTGTATGTCTTGTATTTATCTGAAACCACCAAGCAGGGGAAAGACGACCAGTCACCCCATGTTTTCACTCAAGCTCAAGCTCTGGAGCGTATCAGGGCCTCCTGCGGGACACTCCACGACTTCAGTGCAAGTTGGGTCGCCCAAACGGATGGCCAACACCTTTCTCTGACCAAAGTCAGAAACATAGATTGTTCCACCTTCAGTTACGACGAAATCGAATAGCTCGGAGTGCTGCTCCGTTGGGACGCGTCCCACCACAACAGGTTTGAAACTCTCAGCTGAACTGATTCTTAGAATGCGAGTCTTATCAAGGATGTATATCACCTCCTCTTTCGATATGAAAATCACATCAGCCGAGAACTGCAGGTCTGTAGGAAGACTTTCGAAGGTAGTGACTGTTTGCAGCCTCGAGCCTACCAACTTCTGCAGTGTCAGTGTTTTGTTCATCACGTACACCACTCCATTGGGCGAGCAACAAACGATGTCATCTGCATCAATATTGTCAAGCACTAAGCGTCCAGATCCGTTTTCGAAACTGAGAAGCCTCCCATTGTCATAATCAACAACAAAAATTCCTCCAGTGGGCGAGACAAACGCATCACACGAGAACCCCAGGTCACTGATTCCACTCACTCTGGCACCTTCACCCGCAACTGCTCGCATGGTCGAAGGGTCACCAGGCGTCCAACAAAAGACCCTACCATGGTAGTCAGCGCCATATATGGCACCTTTGTGCCACCACATGGAGTTGCAGGTTGCATACAACACTTGTCGGCCAAGAGTACCAGAGCTGGCACCCAAATCTGGCGACCAATGTTGTAGACAGCGCCTCTTTGGTTGAACGTTCTGTAAACTTTGGGTTCTTTTCTGGCACCGAAGCCGCAAAGCTTCATCAACTTCGCGATGCAGGTCGTCACCAGTTGAACCTGAAAGAGTAAAGCGGCTGAGCCGAAGCAAATTGTCAACTGAAATGGAATGGAAATCTACATGTTGCAGCAGCAAAGCCAGCAAAGTATGTCTATCCTTGGAGATTTTCAGCCAATTGAGTAAGCCCTTCAACACGCTCTCCTCTCGAGATACAACTAAATCTTCTCTTTTCAAAATTCGGCCCAGCTGACCAGAACTGAGCTTCCCGAAGTCTGGATGCTGGCTGCAGGTCTCAAAATCCCGAGCAACCTTCTCTTCACAAGCAGCTTTCAGAGCATGCAGGCCGAGTGCTTCTTGTAAGACTTTCAAAGCAGCACTGCTGTCCAAGGAAGCACGGAAGCCTGCCTCAATCGCAGCTGCCAACTTTGGCAAATCATAAGCCTCGGCCAGTCGTAGGAGTTCAAGACCAGCTTCCAGGGTCACCTCAGGCTGCCCACCATACATGTAGTCAAGCAATGCCGACCTTAGCTTTACAAAGGGATGGTTAAAAGAAGAATCTCCCCAGTTGCTTCCCCAAAGGGATGAACCGACGGGAAAACAAGCCGAAACCACCTTCTTCAACTCCAGGAGACACTGTTGCTTTGGAAGCAGCAATTTCGACTGGCCCGCCCTCGTTGCACCCGGGCTGCTTCCAGAAACGATCCGCTCAGCAGTTTTTTGAAAAACAGGCTGCCGGCAGATAGCACAGCTACATGGGCATGATGCTCTGCGCCATCGCTGCTCTTCAGAACAACGTCACAAAGATGGTCTTCCATCCAGAATGTTCGAAACTGCTGCAGGATGTCGACTGAATGCTGGGCCAGATCCGAGTGTTCAACTTTGGCAGCTGCCATGGCACAAGAATTCACCAGGCGGCTGTTCCGGAAGAAGCTGTGAGTTTCTATTCATGCTCTGATTTTTTGTCTGCGCCGTAGTATTAGCGAAAAGACTGCGCTACCACCTTGTCTGGTGGCAATACACAATGATGGCTCTGTGTGGCCCCTGAACACATCCAGGTGACGCTCGATCGCTCTGAATCGCTCTGAGCTGTCGCTGGTTACACACAAATAGTGTGGAAAAACAAAGACATCGCAAGTTGCAAGGTCGGAAAAAATGTCCTGTATGTGGGGAGGGGCCAAGTTTCAATATATTCAAGAAAAACACACAGGAAACAATACTGGTGTTTACTACCATTCACAAATAAGTTTCCCTGTTACATTCGCCTTAAACCAATTCTTGGAAATTGGGGTTCACAGGCAACGGCAAGGT
This sequence comes from Symbiodinium sp. clade C Y103, assembly GCA_003297045.1. NCBI lineage: Eukaryota > Dinophyceae > Suessiales > Symbiodiniaceae > Cladocopium > Cladocopium sp. clade C. The sequence goes on along the minus strand of BGPT01000350.1, from coordinate 250,056 downwards.
TGGAGAATTCCATAATTATCTTGTGGAGCCATGTCTTGCAGGAGTAAAGGCACCAAACTAGAAATTGCTGAAAGCAGGGCAAATCCTGTCGCGCGAATTTTTCAAATCGATGGCAAGCACACTCAAAGGACTCACACAGGGCCATCAATTCAGCCCGCTTCGTGGCATTGAATGCTTTCCAAACTACAATATTCCGCCAACTGGTGTGGAAAATGTGCACTTGTTCCACGTTGCAGGTAACTTCTAACATGGAAGGTCGTGCCAATTTTGTACGGAGAATCCCATGTTCATTGGTAAGATCCCCACTTTTCTTCATGAATCTGTTCAAATCCACCCTTTTGTTCTTGGTACAATCAGGTCAAATCCATTTTGCCATGTCAAGAATGACGTTGAATTCCAATTCCACAGATGTTCTTCCAGGACCAGGATCACATAAAACTATATATTTTCAATATACATAGATTTCAGACATGTTGAACTCATGTTCTTCTAGAATTATGTAAATTTATATAAATCTATATTTCACAGAGATTCCGCACATTTGCCACACATTTTTCCAGGACCTCTTCACCACCACTGTGGCTCCACCCTCATTCGGCGTCACTGACCTCCACCCGGCCCGCCCTGGAGGCCGTGTCGGTTTCGAGGAAGTGAATCAGGCGCTGCAGCAGCGGACAGCGGACGCAGAGACAGGTGCATGCGAAGGAGAGAAACAGCAGCAGCCTGGGATGATCGAAGCTGTTCACTTTCGAAAATATGGTGGGTTGTAAGATGTTGTAAGGTCTGCTCCCGGATTTTTGTTGGTGCAGTATGCAAAATGCATCAAATCAGGGGGGATCCTGGGTTGAAAAAAGGCGAACGCAAAATTCACTTCGAGACACGGCCCATTTTTCACATCTTTTGGCTCTGATGTTGTCTAATGCATTCTGTAATTCCTATTTTTGGCAGACAGAAGCTTTGCCGGCAGCCTTGCCCGCTGCTCAAAAATATGTTCATATATTCTATGTTTTTTCTATGCATCTTGGAAAAAGGCCCGCCGCAGGCGCCACTTTTGAGCATTTGGATCGTCGCCCAAAAAGCATTAGTTCCATCAATCTGAAAGCAATTCAAAAGGCAAACGCGACAAACACGTATTGTTGTCTAATTCGTTTTGATCTTTCAGAAAATTGTTTATTTATTTCTATGTATTTCTATTTTATTTATGTTTACTTTTTTGTTACAAAATTGATGTATGTTCTATTTTATCTACTTATTTTTATGTATTTCTATTTTATTTTATGTATTTGCCTATTTTATGCAGGCGGGCCTTTTTAACAAGATTCATAGAAGCTTTTTTTTGAGCAGCCGGCAAGCCTTCTGTCTGGACAAAATAGTAGGTTTAAAAAAATGGAGAAAAAAGTTAAACACTAGATACATTTAAAAACCAAAGGCCAAAAAAAATGGTAACATGAACATACAGTAAGTAAGCAATATGTTCAAGCAGAAGCGATAAGAATTGAAGAATGACAGAACATAGATTATTTCTCGGATGGCTGCTTGCCAGCAGCTGACCATGGTCATGCCCAAAACCAAAAGCTGCTCTGTGGAGCAAGTCCAGTGAGATGTGGTAAGATGTTGTAAATATTTATTTCGGATGATTTCTTTAGGTGCCTGTATTCGTTTCTTTATGTCTGGTGTTGTCTTCTGCGCATACTTTATTTTGGCCTACGCTGTGAAAATCGACTGGTTTTGTCACCCAAATTCTTCACAAAATGAAGCATGTGGATGGCTGCAGCTACGTGATTCAATAGAATTTGCTCAAAACCCTGTCAAACTGGATTTCAATCCAAAACTGTTGGTCTGCAAATATCCTAAACCTTATTTCCGTATAATTCCCTTATTTCTTTGAATTATGAAAGTTTATATGAGAAGCTAAGCTCTAGAATATCTATACATGTAGAGATGGGAGTTGTATGCCGCAATTCTTTCTCCGCATCATGTAGTAGTATATATTTACATAAGACTAATAGATGTGTACAATAGAAATATGATTATGTAAAGAAGTTGATACAGTTGTTGAAGCTACCAATGGGATTACATATATACATATATATTACATGGTTAAGTTCCAATTGGTAAGAACCATGTGTATATATATATATAGTACTATGTATAATTAGGAAGTTGTGCATAATTTATTGAAAACTTATTTGAGCTACAAATGGGATTATATAGTGGGAAGTGATACATAATTCACCAGAATTATATGGTATAGTGGGCTTCCGAGTAACCACTGAAGTTACCAATGGGACTACAGAGTTGTGAAAAAGTGGCAAGTTCATAGTTGCTACCTCAGATGATCTGCCGGGAACTTTTGTCATATGCTGTAGATATCAATGAAACTTAAATAAATATCTGTTGACTAACATGTTTCTGTATAAATATATATATATATACATATCATCAATATCCATTTCTCGGGGATAATAGGGGAGTAACACCGGGTTCACTGGGTGATTTGCAAAGTTTTGACTTATCGGAATACACTGCGGGACTACGTTCTATTCATTGGAGAATACAATTGTGCATATAGTGGGGATACTAACAACCATTGAAGTTACCAATGGGACTAATACAGTAACCTTTGACTATTGCTGGGCTACATGGTTATATGTATATATACACTACTATAATAGTGGGGTGATTAGAAACGATTTAGGTTACTAATGACTTTCTTGAGAGTTAATAGTGGGTTTGGTATGGTTTTTGATGATTGACGGGATTAACAATACACAGCTGGGGAGCTCGATGACCAAAACATGGGGGATTTATGATGGCCTCGAGCTCCCAATGATCGGGTTCAACATGTATGTGCAGCTGTGATGTCATAACTTCAACATTTAAACATGGGAGTTATGAATAGTTATGAATGATCAGCAGCAAATGGTCAAATGGGATGATCTGCACGATTTTTGTTGGTCGAAAGCCTCCTCTATGGTGTCGATTTCTGTGACACGTCGCCCTGCCGTTGCATAGGTGGCCAATTCTCAGTGAGAAATTTCGGGTTGTAAACCCCAATTCGACCTTGCTACTATGGCATCTATGGATTTCTTTGGGTATAACATGGTATAACAGTTGGTCCCTCCCCACATTCCGAGATGCCCCAGACCCATAAAGGCAAAAGCCCGCCAGCTCAATTGCGACTTCCTGAAAAGGCGGAGCTGAGGATTTTTGTTCCATGTTTTTTTGTGGCTTCAGCCACCAAAGATTTCTGATTAAGAAAGGGTCAGTGAAATAAACCCCCTGGTTTGTGTGCAACCGATCCCATGCCCCGTCGATTTCATCCCTCTATTGAGACCCAAAAATGAATAGATGGAATAGATCCTATACATTCCGCCAAGCTTTCAGATGGTACTTATGATTAGGAGTACAGGAAGGGATTAAGCATTCAGCCAAGATATCCCAAATCTATCCCAATTATTATTGGACAGTCAGGTCATATCCCAACAATCCCTTCCCCTTAATGCTAAATAACCCGCCAAAGGAAACCCTGGTTGCATATAGCCATATTTCGGGATTGCTCAACAAAGTTAAACCCCATTTACGGTTCTCACCCCCATGATATATCAGGGTGAAGGGATTGTCAAACTATCTCAAATCCATTTTTGAGTGGAATCTAACCCACGTCACACCAGGTATCTGGAGTTCACACTGCTCAGCATGGAAGTCCTGCCAAGCGTTGGCCAACATGAGTGACACAGAGCGGGATGGGGAGTGACATGGATTACATCCCCTCTTGGTCTGGCACTGGTGAACCATGTCAAATATAGTCAATGACTTTTTGTTCTTTTGATGAAACATTTGCCCTCTGGCAATCAAACGTGGCTAGCTGGAAAATCCTCCGTTTATAGATGATTTTCCTAACTATAATCAACCTCCATTTAGTTCACGGATTTTCCAGCTAGCCATGTTTGATTACCAGAGGGTATACCGTTGGATGCCCCGTGGATGGTAAACTGCAAGCTGCATGCAGTAACAAGACGGCCAGCTTAAGCTACCTGTCCCACGGGTCCGCTTACTGGTACAACCATCCTGGTCTGCCTCATGTGAGCCATGAAAAAGTACTCCATCCTATCCCATGATACGGCGAAGCCTTACATGGGTAACCTGACAAAGGGCTCTAATCATCCTCAATGAACCATAATGAACCAGTTGGATCCACTAAGGATTACTAACCCCCTATACTCCTCAAGATTCAACCATCAACCATCATAGATCAATGATCTCACCATAAGTTTGATGTGTTAAACCCCCATTAAAACATGAAAACCATGGCATCCGTGGCTCCTGTGAGGCGATCTTGCAGCCCAAGGATTCACAGGAGACCCTTGGTGCGGACAACCGGTGCAAAAGTTAGGACATAAATTGTTGTAAGTTGATGGGTTCCCCTCCGGGAATCAAACATGGCGAGTTTCTGGAAAAGGCATCGAATGGGGTATGTTCACTTGCCATGTTTGATTTCCGGAGGGTATATCGCAAAGCTAACAACATCTTCAGAATAATGGATAATAAAGGAATCATACCAATTCACACATCGGCCCTGCCATTTTTGGCTTGGAAGATCTTGGAAAACAATTCCTCTAAATCCTGGTGATTCTCAGTGCCTATCTGATATCTTAATTGGATTTAATTGGGGAACCCATATTGGGGTGAAGCTTTTCCTAGCTTTCTCAACATCCTGAGGAGAAACGCAGAAACTGACCGATTCTTCAAGCCTTTTCCTGAGAGGAATGGAAGCCTCAAAAGATGCTGCAGAAATGGGACAGTACGTGGCTGAATGACTTCCAGATATGTCCAATATCTGGATGTCACCAGTTTGAAACCCACAGACATCACCAACAACCAACGATTGAATTATACAACCTGAAAGCACCATAATTAAGTGGACCCCAGGAGATGATTTGCCCACCGAAAATCATGCAAGCATCTTGCATTAATGTTGCTTCTGTTTATGCATTCCTAAACTGGACATTTCAGCCAGTTCTTGATCTTTTTGGAAGGCTGGCTTTAACTATACTATCATTTCAGGCGTGATGCGTGGCTGAAACCCTCCGGCAGAACAACTGGGAACTCCTCAGTTTCCCTTTCCGGCCGAGCAACAACAGCCCGAAGAATTCCTGGCAAAGCAGGACAGCTTGGCAACAACAAAACAGAACAGGAAATCTGGAAATCATGGGGCAAATATCATCTATCTGTCAAAAGACATATAATCATACAATTATATATAGTTTTATATATATATATATATATATGTAACTATAACTATACAATCCGGGCAACATCTGGGGGAAAACAAAGTATCCTGTTGGGACCCCTCAGACTTCTAGATCCCCTGCTTTCAACAACTCCCTTCGGCGGACCTGCACACCGAAGTTCAGGGCATCACGCAGGGTGAAATAAAAGATGTGGTCAGGGGACCGCACAGGTCCCTGCAGGACCAAATCCTGGACAGCTGGAGAGATCCAGGGGGGGTTCCATAGTCATGGGGGGTACCCCAATAGCTGGATGGTTTATCATGGAAAATCCTATGAAAATGGATGATTTAGGTGTACCCAAACATGACCAACATGGTGCACCCGGCTCCATTGAGCTTCAAAGTAGAGCTCATAACTTGGGATCATCGCAGCCTGCGAGTTGAAGTGTTTGAGACCCTTAACCTGTTGATTCGGCTCGGTCTTGCATCAAGCGTCTTACCGGTCTGACCCTCTGGTAAACTGACGTAGTTGTGGAGTTTACCCTCTTTGGTAGATCGTTTTCCCAAGAAAACCATGGACACTGAATTTTCTACATCTATGTTTGTTTATCCTGGGGCAACCATTGAATTCGAACCTATGTAGTTCGCCAACGTACGAAGCCGTGAGTCTTTTGGTATCTTGATTGCCTGCTGAAGCAAACAACTTTAGTGGGATATACAAAAGTACACAGAAATTACTTAAGTCAAGTTAATTGGATATACAAAAAGAGGAAACCCATCTGATTAATGTTGGAATCCAGAAGTGGATAGGTTTGAATCAATATGGAACAAAAAGACACCCACAATTGACGTATTTAAAATTCCTGAAGTCATCTACAATGTTCCAAAGTATCCAAAAATGACTACATGAAAACCAAATGCCACTGAGGCGCCCATTGCAAGAAACCGTTGTAGAATTTCTCAAACGTGGCCAGCGACCTGAGCGAAAGCCAAGAACATCAGTTGACGAAGTGGCGTGGTCTGTCGAACCTTTGAACCCCCAAAATCACCAAAAAAGGACCCATGTTTTTGGTGGAGTTTCGCCCAAAAATCAGCCATGAATCTCCAATGCTTTGAGTCGTTCTTAAAAAAACAGATTGAAATTGAAGGATTTGCCGTCCTCGCAATAAAGGGGCACATCCTTCAATGAGTTCAACATGGCGTTCGCCAAGAAAACTACCACTACACGATCACAACCCCTATCAAGATCATCGGTTCCAAACTCACTCATCAGATGTTCTTGGACGTAAAAACAGGATTCAAAAATGTGTATCTAAGAAAATATTCAGATCATTGTCTGGATGGATCCCCATCCAAATTAAAGGACCGGATAACCCCACAAGTCAACTCCTTCCAAGAAGCACCAAGCAGATGTGAAAATGAGATGGTAAAGGCAGGAAAGAGAGAGGACATGNACCGGATAACCCCACAAGTCAACTCCTTCCAAGAAGCACCAAGCAGATGTGAAAATGAGATGGTAAAGGCAGGAAAGAGAGAGGACATGGTGGAAGAAAAATTGTGTTCAAGAACTTGTGTGTGTGTGACAGTGCTGTGTGTGACAAAGCTGCGTGTCTAAGAGTTGTGCGTGACAAGGTTGTATGTGAAAGAGTTGTGTGTGAAAGTGCTGTGTGTGA
>BGPT01000350.1:182460-228259 GCA_003297045.1 Symbiodinium sp. clade C Y103 | reverse complement strand
GTTGTGTGTGTGAGAGTTGTGTGTGACAATGTTGTGTGTGAAAGAGTTGTGTGTGAGAGTTGTGTGTGACAATGTTGTGTGTGTGAGAGTTGTGTGTGACAATGTTGTATGTGTGAGAGTTGTGTGTGACAATGTTGTGTGTGTGAGAGTTGTGTGTGACAATGTTGTGTGTGAAAGAGTTGTGTGTGAGAGTTGTGTGTGACAATGTNCAATGTTGTGTGTGAAAGAGTTGTGTGTGACAATGTTGTATGTGTGAGAGTTGTATGTGAGAATGTTGTATGTGTGAGAGTTGTGTGTGACAATGTTGTATGTGTGAGAGTTGTGTGTGACAATGTTGTGTGTGTGAGAGTTGTGTGTGACAATGTTGTGTGTGTGTGAGAGTTGTGTGTGACAATGTTGTGTGTGTGAGAGTTGTGTGCGGGAGGCACGCGGGAGGAGGAGGCGGGAGGTGCAAAGCAAAAAACAAGAACCCCACACAATGTTGTGGGGAAAAAACTCAAAGAAACCTGCAAGGACTCATGGTTTTCATGAAACTCAAATGGTCCATCTATATGATCCCTGCACAGGCAGCATGGTGACGCGTTCATGCTTTGAGCCCTTGGGGTTCTGGGTCAAGTTATTCTCCACACATGTGATGTAGCAACCAGCCTGGTATAGATGATGTCCCTTATAATCTCTCGGTTTCCAAGTTTCCGATCTTTGCGGGGGGTGCTATAGTTTATATAAAGTTTAAAACTACCTTCAACATGACCAGTTCAATCTGCAACTTCAATTTGGGTTTGGCCATCGTTCACCATCGTATGTCTCTTGAACAATTTGTTATTCGGTGGGGTACAAGTACATCATATCATGTGTTCCACTCCACAAATTCCACAAAATGGTGTTGCTCATCATATTCTCCATCAACAAATTGCAATTGTTGATCTTATGGGCTAAATCATGCTGAAGTTATGTATAAATTCCCTCCTGTTCCACCAATTCAAATTGAGTTTAGTTCCGCTTTCCATCTGGTTTCAAACCTCATTTTTGTGTGAAAATACCATGTTTCCCACCAAATCTACAATGGAATCTCCATAAATCCCCGAATTCTTGATGGCGAATCCCAAGATTTTCAGCTCGGCGGCAGGTCACAGGGGCGCCCACCAAGACCTTGATTTTTCGCCTTGGCATTGGGAGGTCATGGATATATCACCAATAACATCATGGGATAAATGTGATATGGAGATATTTATAATGTCAAGCTGGGATTGATAATCCCCTAGGAATTCATCAACCTTAGCAGAAGCTTCTCCCTAGGTATCTACTTTTTTGGGGGGGTTGATGAATCCCACCTTGACATTATCGGGGGATTCCTAAATTGGGGGTACCCGTAAATCATCCATTTTCATAGGAGGATTTTCCATTATAGACTCTAACTATTTTGGGGATCCTCCATTCATGGAAACCCCCATATGGATGTATAACCAAGAATATGTATATGACATGGGCAATAGTATGCAATTGTACGGAATTGTCGAAAAGATGTGGATGTACGGATGGAACATGCAATCTAAAGGAGGAAGGGCCAAACGATAGGTAAGTTGGTTTCTAACTAGGCTTCAATGGATTGATTCGAGGGAAGTTTATACAGGAAACCCATGGTGTTTGTCCTCAAACATACGCGGGGATTGGTATATGTTGAATCACTACCCAACCAAGTTGCATGGGTATATATAACGATAAAGCCTCAACAATATGACGTTATCTGGGTCTTAAATTTTGACTCATAGAATTTTGACTCATAGCATAGACCGCCCATAGATAGAAGGTGCTACCACCAAATGAAGGGTTCGTAAATAGCTGTGGGGCACCCCTTAAATCCAATAGTTGGTCATCATTTTCTTTGGCGTTGCCCTAAAATGTGGTGTAGCAACATTTTCAGCCACCTGGGATTGTTTTCATGCGGAAAGCCGACTCCTTGGGGAGTCGAAAAGCAACACCGGGATTCTCTTCGGAAGATCAATGGTTGAGGATCCAAAGACATTTGAGATAATGTGAATAAGACAAGTATAAACCACCCATTTGGGAATGGTTTAAAGTTTATACCACATACTTATGGTGAAATTGGGGATTGTTTCTTGGGGATTGTTTATTAAGTTACTAACATTATATCAATTCAGAATGTATTCTTTACTAGCATGAACATCCAATTTCTATGGCTCAAAATTATGTCACTCAAAATTATACGATCAAATGCTAATAAACACTTGACCCGTTTTGCTGGTTGAGGCAAGTTGAGGGGAACCCCTTATTGGATCCATACCCAGATGAACATGGGTTGCAAACCCCAGTGAACGAAACAAGGATACAGCCAGCCAGACGAATCTAACAGCCCCCTCACTTGCATCACTTCACATTGATGGCAAAAATGAGGACGTACCAGGGGGCCAACTTCTTCTGATCGTCGAAATCGTTGAGATAGAACAGAATTTCCAGGCAAACCAAAAATGCACAGCTGCCTCTACCAAGAGTTTCTTGCCCATCACGCTCCTTTCTTTGTGTCTTCCAACAAAAATCACCCAAGACTTGGGGTTTTTCCATGAGTTTTCCGAAGTTTCCTCCAGGCTTTTCTTCAGCTTTCCATCCCATCCCAGCGCCGAGCAACGCCTTGACCAAGTCCCTCAAGCCTCGCCAGCTGCTCCGCCTCTCCTCCGGTGGCCAAGCCAAATTCCAGGCCTCCGCTAGGGCTGGAGGCTCCGGAACGAAGGGAAGAGGATGGTTTTCCCATGGAAACATGGGGAAAAAGTGGTGATTCCACCACAAAAAAATCGAGATTTGATATGATGTTCATCATAGAAATGGGTTTTTCTCAGGGAATTTCATGGGAAAATGGTGATTTCACAACCGAAAAGAGGGGGTGATATTTATATAATTTCTGAAAGGTAAGTTGGGGTTAGTTCACTATATGGTCTACCTGGAAATTATGGTGAATATATCTATGCTTAGATGCGATTAGAATTCAAAGACGGCTTTTTTTAATTTCCCGTCACTGTTTGTCACGCTTCGTTTTCTATGGCCCATTTTCTGAGAAAATACAATCTCCAAATCTCACATGTCGACAATGCATACACTATTTGTGGTCAGAAGTGACCTCCTTCTTTCTGTCTCCGATTTGATCCTGTGCATGGATCCTCAGGGGGAGCAAAACTGGGGTGAGTTTCTAGCCAATCTGTTTACCCTCCGGTAATCAAACATGGCAAGCTGGGAAATCCTCTAGAAATGGAGGTTTTAATGGGAAAATCAACTATCAATGATGGATTTTCCATTGCCAGGTTTGATTACCAGAGGGTACTTCAAAAGTAACTTTGGAAAAAGGCGGAATGACACCAGCAACATCAGGGAAACGAACATGGAATTGTGATCCCTCACCATGGCTATCGTGATCCATGTTTCTCTCTTCCAAGCCGCAACTGACGGAATAACCCATGCCATCCGTTTCCGCTGCACCTATCATGGCTCAGGGTCTAAATCCTGGTACCTCAACACTAAACTGGTTGGGTGGGATTCAATTTATGGATGGTCATCCTCCCGCAAAAAAAAAGTGTGGACCCCAACCCTTTTTTTCGTGCTAGCTGCTAGGGTCAAGTTGCATCGTTTTTTTTGGCGGCGAGTGGATGTTAACGGTATTTTATGGTCATCCATCCTCCATGGGAATCCATTCCCACTATGGGTCGCCTGAAAGATGCGCAAGGATCGGAGCTCGGCCTCTGTGTTGGGCCACATCCTGGAAGGAAGCGATCCCAAAAACCGACGGAACTGCTACAGGGTGATCGTTGAAAAGATAAGAACATGGTCAAGAACTGGTAATACAAGGTCGTTGATCCTCAATTTTTGGTAGTTGGCTAATAAAACCCTGAGATTGTCATGAATGAATTTAAAGAATCCGACTTTAGCTATAGTCAAGATTCGCCCAATGATACTGGTTGTTGTGTTTAAGCCGGTGTTAATACCGACTCATCATTGATGGTTCATATTCCACAATATCCCCATGTTTGATGGTGAAGACCCCATAAAAATGAAACATCACTCATGGAGTTCCATGATTTCCCCAGCTATAAACCTCCATTCATAGATCTTACACGGGAAATCCCAGCTCGCCACGTTTGATTCCTGCAGAACATATCCCCATTGTATATCCCATAGATTCCTTTATATTCCCATGGATTCCCATCTCATGCGGTAAAGCCAATGATGAACCATCCCCATTCCATCACCATCGGATGGTATGTTTGCTAATGTTAACCATCCCCAAATGCTAGGTTTATTGTTGGCTTTCCCACATTATTCCCATAAATGATATGCACTATATCGTCTTAGTTTCTTTTCACATATTCCAATATATCCCATAGATTCCCATAAATTCCCATAGGTTCTTGTTGGTTAAGCCACTATTTTGCTGCCCCCACGGCCGCGCGCGGCTACCAAGGTGCTGCGGCACGCGGCCGGCGCAGTAGTGCAGCGTGGTGTCGTCCACAGTAATGCCCTTGCGGTGCGTGGCCGAGGTAAGGCGCCGAGCACTGCAACAGCCCAGCCTGCAATGGAAGGTGGGGGTAATTTTTATCAGAATAGATGTATAAATATACATGTATGATGTTCTGCATATGTATCTATATATATATATACATATATGTATATCTTTGCATATATAAATGCCATATGTTCATACGTTAACATATGTATATGTATATGTATATGTATATGTATATGCATACGTATATGTATATGTATATGTATATGTATATGTATATGTATATATATATATATGTATATGTATATATATATATGTATATGTATATATATATATATGTATGTATATATATGTATATATCTGTATATATATATATGTGTGTATGTATATATTATACATAGGTGCATATGATTACATGTGTCTATATATATATTGTATCATTGGGTCCACTTTGCAGATCCGTCCAATCGGGTCGGAATTGAAGAGTGAGTGTGGTTTTTCAAGACTGTTAATGTATAAGCAACCCACAGTGTTGATTTAACCAACAGACGTTGTTCGATTTTTGACAAACCAAAATGGATTTGTTCGACCTGCAAGAACCAAAAATGACACGAGTGGGTCTCTGGATGCTCTTGCAACAAATAATTTGTGGAACCAAACAAAGGGGAAATGGTCATATATCTAGATTCACAACATATGAAAACATAATTTTCCAAGGACAGACTTTTTGGGGGTCACATTTGGCCGTGGCTCAATAGTTTACCACCAACTTGGATGGTTTCAGATCGTCAGGAAGAATACATGGTTTTTCCCGATGTTGGGTCGCCATACCATTCACCGGTTGAAATGTTGATTGGTGGGTCAAATCATCTATGGCAACTCTTGATTTTACTGACTTTTTGTTGGTTACTCACATGGAACTTGGCAAAACTTGGGGAGAAAACCCATTGACTAGTTTGTTATATATATCCCCCCTTAACCCAACAGTTCACCAAGTTGTAAGTCAACTTACAGTAGCTATAATACCCTCTGGTGAACTAACATAACTATGGAAAATCACCATGTTTAATGGGAAAATCAACTATAAATGGCAATTTTCCATAGCTATGTTAGTTTACTGGAGGGTAAACCACATGTAAATCCGCATGTCTCATGATTAAATCACCAGGTTTCACCATTTTTCATGGGCAAATCCCATCTTGGACCCCGGGGGCCGCCCCGGTGGCCACGGCACATGACGTCCCCATCGGGGCAACAGTCGCCCGAGAACCCCAGGCCATTGCAGCCGTGCCAAGCTGAACATTTCGCCTCAGCCGTGGGCGCGCCTTCATCAACAAGAACCTATGGAAATCTATGGAAATCTGTGAAAATCTATGGGAACTTATGGAACGTGCAGGTGCAAGAACTTGAACTCTGTAGTTTATAGTGTTGTATCGTTATTGCTAGTCTTACCCTTTGAAAGTAGCGGTTGGAATAACCACAAAGCCCTTCGTACAATTCTTCTTCGGCTCTCCTCCAGGAAACATGAATGATGCACCATGAGCAACATGGAAGCAGAAGAATGCAGAGAAAATACTTCATTTGAAGAAAAATCTAGTTTGTTGCATATATAACATATATGTGTATATATATATATATACTCTTGGGTGAAAACCTTTTCTACTGGCAATTGCACAAATACTGGCAACTACAGAAGTCACACCAAGTTTGTATGGGGGAATGCTCTCCCCATGGAACTCCGCACACCAACATGTGAAAAAAAGTCACGCCAGCAATTTCCGCTATTGGAACGCAGATGTTTTTTTGATAAAAGATTGAAATGGGAAATTCTGAAAATGGTAAAGCCCCATGAGAACGCACGTTGCACCATAGTCAAAAACATGTTTTGGAATAATTTCAACATCATTTTATTGTGCAAATCCCATTGTGAACGCAGCTTTCATGGGGTCATGAAAATATCTATGGGAAATCTACCGAAATCTATGGGAATTTATGGGAGTCTATGGGATATGTTGGAATAGGTGGGATAAAACCAAGAATCATGAATCATGCATATAATCTATGGAAATAATGTGGGAAACCCAATGCCACAAATAGCTACCATTTCGGGATGGTAAACATACCGCCCATTTATGATGATTCACGGGATGGTCTATCATTGGGTTTACCACATTACATGGGAATCTATAGAAATCTATGTGAATCTATGGGAATGTGTTGGAATTTATGGGAATATGTTGGAATTTGTGGGATTCGGATAAGACTAAGAATCATGAATACAATGAGGTTTGCATGGGGATATAGTGGGGTTTATAAGCCAAAATTGTGGTATAATAGGGATATAATGGGAATATCATGGAATATTGATGGGATACGAATGGGATATTATCGAATATTGATGGAATATTAATGTTTTATCCTCAGGTGTCCTCAAACCTGGCTAGATGGGAAATCCCTGATTGATTTGCCCTCTCACTGTCAGCAAGCCATCATTTTGTGACTGAAAATTTACCCTCGTCCACTACTGTGAACAAGTTCACCTTTTTTGGGGGATTTCTACTTGACAAAATGCGGCAACGATGCCAAAATTTAAGCCGCTTGGGTCTTTCTTAAACAAAAAGCCCCCACATCTCCACATTTCACTTCCACGGCCGATCTTGGAAACTCACCTCCAAAATTGAACATGCCGAGCTGTAGCTGATAAGCTTGATTAGTGACAATATATCCACGAAATAGCAAAATATTATACCTCAACCTACCCCCTGGTAAACTAACAGTTTGCTATTGAAAATGACCATAGAAAGTTCGTGGATTTTCCCATGAATAGCATGGTGATTTTCCAGTTCGTTATGTAACAGTTTACCAGAGGGTACCTATATTCTTATTGTTTGATGGTTAAAAAAACCCTATTCTTGATGGTTAAGTCCTTATTTTCATGGTTAATTATACCTCAACCTAACATGTTGATCGAATCCTCAACATCCAATCTCTCTAGTGATTGCGGTGAGGCACAGATCGTCCCGGCTTTGGCTCCAAGTCCAACAGGTCGCGGCTCCCAAGGCGGATGTCCGTCTCGCAGGACTGGCCGTTGTTTCGGCGTGGCGCTTGTTTCACCCTTCGGAACTCTGGGGAGTTCACCAGAAATCGAGAAAATCCATGGGGAAATTCACCAAGAATTGGGATAAAACAGCATTCAACTGGCAAGAAATGGAGAGTCTGATGGGATATCCAGATTTTCAACGATGAGGCTGTGACCAGTCAGGATTGACCCTCTGGTAAACGTTTACAGTTTGCTATTGAAAATGGCCATAGAAAGTTCGTGGATTTTCCCATGAATAGCATGGTGATTTTCCATAGTTATGTTAGTTTACCAGAGGGTTTAACCAAAAACATCCAAAAACAAATATGGGGACTTACCTCATCACAATCTGGCAGATTTAACCCTAAGAAATGATAGACCTAAAAAATGAATGGTGGGATTGGTAAGCTACTTGGGGGCGCAGTTGGGATTATTGATTGGTAGAACCTGGTTATAACCCCACAAGTTAGGATATAACCCCTATTACCCACTTATTTGGTGGAACTGCACCCCCGGGGAGAAGCAAGAATCAATCCGTGGATTGGTTAAAGGGAAATAAGGAACCTATGCATAAACCCGTCAATTTGTCCCAAAAATATGGCAATTTGAAGAAATCATCACTGGATCTGTTGAAGTGAAACTGTACAGCAAAATCCCTTATTATTACATGTTTATACAAGCAATTTCAGGGGTATCCTGTAGATGTTCCCTTCAGCTATTTCTGGGGATGAAGCACTTGGGATGTTTTTGGAACTATCTGGACATTGCTGTCTTACACAAATGCAGGTCTCTCATCTAAATGTATTTCTATTTCTATATATCAGAGTATATCGTTCAGGCTTATCAGGAACCATACCTGACTTCAACAACTACTGGTGTTTACAAGCCTCAAGACAATGTGGAACCACCCTGCGAACCCAGACTGGAAGCCGTTCCGGGCTCCAATAGCTGCCATATCAAGCCTTGAAGTCGCCATTTCTGGGGCAAGCACTGAATGCTCTAGCAATACCCAGCAAAAGCCATGGCCAGTGGGTCATATGAGACTTGTCAGGAGGTATCTGCTTTCTCTGGTTGGCTGGGGCTGAAAGTGGTTAGGATACCCCCCAAAATGGCAAATTTCATAGAGAATTAGATAATGATGATCAACTCTTCAAGTGGAGCGTCCTCTTGTATTTGAAGCTTTAAAAACAGAAAACGGACACTTTCACTGGACAAAATCTTGCCCTGAAGCAAAAATGGAACCGGAACCTGCCCAATTCTAAGGTTCTGACATATCAAAGATGGACCAATCTTAGATACCCTTCGTACAATGCAAATGGTTCTAGTGGCTTAATTCGATTGACATAGCCCAAAGTAGCAACAAACTAAGTTGCATTTTTTCTACCCATCCAGTTCGTCCAGCAAAAGCGATTCCCTGAAATTTGCATGTTACTTTTGAGCCTTCCCTCTTTTCTTTTGTGCATCCATCCCGATCAAGAATTCCAACAGCGCACAAATATCCCACAAAAATATCTGCGATGTGACGCAAGGAAGAAAACTCCAGAATGGGCAGAATCAGGAAGCATCTGGAGCCCGAAATCCCAAATCATATCCAGATTGCGTGTTCATAAGGACTCCTATCCCATCTCATTATACAAGTTGGATTTTTTAGGTTTCCCTACTACTGTATGGGTTAGTTCACAATCCCCAAGAACTCAGGTAGTACAACTCCCATTTCAATAACCAATCAACAGCGCCATTTTAATGGTTCAAATGGAGTCTGCTGACTGGGTCAAAATGACAATGGATGTCGTGATAATGGATGTCACCCAACCCCCAGCCTCCCTAGATGCTGTGAAAAATGGGTGAAATTGGTATGTACGAGAACTGTACCGTAAACCCTGGCTGCCATAAACCGACCATGTGGGGATAGTTTGTACATGCCACCCATTTGGATGGTGATGACTTGGGGATGCTTAATTTTGGGTGTACCACATGATGATTGTGTCTGTTTCATGAGAAAAGAAACAACAAAACAACAACTATAGGCGTCCAGATTCTTCACAACACGCCTCGATGGGCAATGAGCTTTGCGAAGTACTTATGGTATGTACCCTCTGGCAATCAAAACATGGCTGGCTAGCTGGAAAATTCCCTCTTTGGTTCGATGAATTTCCCCACAAAACCTCCATGTGTAGGGGGATTTTAAAGCCAACCACCTTTGATTTCACTTTTTACCGAAGAGTCACTGTTCGGTAGCGGCCACGATGGGAGCTGACGGTGATGACACGGCGTTGATTTCCCAACGGATATCAAATGTTGCTGGGCATCATCTTCCCCCATAGCAAACTATTCAATAAGCTATTTGTGGAACATTGTGGAACTATGTTTCTTTGATGTTGTTAGACAGATGTGCAACTATTGCAGTAGATGTTTTAAAGGGATTTTAGATGTTACTAGATGTTATCAAAAATCATTAATCAAATGAACCATACAACTGCCATAGGCTCATGATATCATTAGATGCCATTCGACAATGGAAGTCTAAGTGCAGCTGCAGCTTTTCATCAGAACTGGGGCAAGAGTCTGCGGATCAAAGAAATCAATGTGACATTTACCGAGCAGCTGTAGCAACTCACACATAGATCACTGGATTGGTTTAAGGGAAAATTTACAGGAAACCCCTATATTTGATGGGAAAATCCATGGTTTCCTGTAAATTGTCCCATTAACCAATCCAGTGAATAGAGGGAACAGGAATGTACCACTATTTTGGATGTTGGACTGGGATTCTACTTTCCTATCTTTTTGGGGCCATAAGGTTTGGCTGAAAATAGGGTACCGCTAAATTCACCGATTGATCAGAATTGGGACCGTTAAAAACGCCATCAATGAAGGGTATACCCCATTTTTAGACACACCCAAGTATCATGATATTGAGTTGGTTTTACATACCCATGAAATCCCAAAATTGGTTGGTGAAATCACCATTTTGGTTGGTCAAAAACACCACTCATCATACTTATCCACAAAGCTTTGCCCAACCATGGCCCATCATACCCTGCTATTGCAGCAGCTGGAGCAGTTCCCACGGTTCTATCTATTGGGGGGTTGCTATAGATTCTATACCTTCGCTGCTCGTGATTTTTTCCTGTCTAGTCTGGGGTTGTGGCCCATGCAATGCGTCATCCAAGTCAGAGTCTTGGACCCCGATTTTGTGCCCTCGCGCAGAGTGCCCATCCGGCTGCAATCCCTCTGACCACAACCAGAGACTTACACACGAATTAATGTCAATCCCGGATTAAGGCTAACCTCTCGGCTACAGGGGGTCCAATTTTGGTAGCCCAATTCTCACTTTTTCAGCGTAACCCCCTAATCCATCAATCAGTTTTATTAATCCAGGCTTTACATTGACCAAAATTGCCAGGCATGAAACCCAGCCCTGATCAACTGGCTGACTCGTGCTGAGGAAAAGACGGTTCAAAGCCGGTTCCGCCAGGAGCCGAAGAAGATCTGCACCATCCAATTTGATAAACATCTGTACTATACAATGCATAGACAGGTGAACTAACCATGGTTACGACCGCAGCCAGTTGTCTCAAACTTCGATCCAATGCTGGCCGATCAAATTGCCGCCATGAGACCAAAATCTGGCTGTTTCTTACTAGATACTGGAAAATCACCAGAATAATACGGGGATGGTTAATGGTAAATCTATCAAAACATATCAAAACCATATAAATCTTAAACCCTGCGGATCCAAACATGTCCTTCTCGAAGGTACTTGACCCCCTAATTTATGCCCCGGTCATACTTCCTTCTCGAAGCGTGTGCTGGATCGATAAGGAAAGATACTCATGATGCGGACGGTGATTGAAGGATGAATACGCGTAAATGGAAGATTTATGAGCCACACAAATTGAAGAATCAAACAACTTTTGGGTCCAAGTTCCATCCGTTGTGTTCGGCCATGGCCATTGTCATCATAATGCTTGTTGTCTTCCAGGTGTGAAAAACTCAGGACAGCAACTGGATTAATATGGATTACTTGTAATGCGCCAGATGTATTCCTAACACATTTGGGCTGACCTACTCTACAAGGAAGAACCATTCCGAGAACTTTCTGCGGCACACTTAGACATTGTCATGCCCCATGACATGTCTCAACACACCGAAATAAAAATCTCAAAATAGATAATCCTTTCCCCCCCCACATTGAATACCCCCTGGAGACATACTGGTTTAGTATTGGATCTGGTCGTTATTTGGGCCGATATGGATGGTATCTTATATTGGGGGGAAGGGTTAGAACAAACGTCGCTGAACAAAAATGCTGTTTCACAAGAAAATTCGGGCATTGTATAAAGAGCCCACCTACGTCATTCCCAAGAAATATATACAGTCATACAGTGCAAGAAAATGCAATGCTAATCATGACTCCTAGATGTCCTTGTCATTCTATAGCAAATTTGACAATGACAAGCACTGTATTAATGTGTGTCAGTATGTTGAGTTCGATGATGGTGCGAAATCGTGTGGTGATTTGTACAACTTTCATACTGTCTCAGCCTTGCATGTTGGTCTCAGAAAACTTCGACATGCTCATCATGCTCATAGACTAAAAGATCGAGAATTATTGCAGATGGTATTGCCACGTGTCCCCTTGGACACGGAGATGTTCATTGTGCCCACACCTTCGTGTTGACACAGATTGATCCTACTCTTCAGCAGGCCAATGGAAAAACACGGATCGAGTCCACGAAGGTCATCCCTTCACCAAACGGTTCATGCTCCTCAGCATGCCCATTATCTCTCGAGCGCTTCCTGCCGGAAAAAACCGCACCGGATGTCCCACAAATACTTGGCGAATTGCTAGAGTCTAGCTGCTAGAGGATGCTAGAGGACTATCCGAGACTCCCTGATTCAGCGGGGTGTTGCCATCCAGGATCTTTTCGTGGCATGGCTGTACATTTTTTCGAGGCTCACCCCAGAACCCTAAACAACAAACAAATGATGGATTGCCCAATCATTTGTTGTGTAGGGAATCTTCACTGCCACAACTTGCACCTTCATGGCTGTGGGAAATGTTGCACAGAACCGTCTGTCTTTGGTGGTACTAAAACATGAAAAAAGGCAAAAAATACTGATTTCCGTTGATTTATGGTTGATTTACCTGTTAAAAATGGTGATTTCCCATAGTTATGTTAGTTTATATACCAGAGGGTAATTGTATAGATGTTCCTACAAAACATAAACCCACCCCGGCCCAGTGACCCAACAAGTACATTTAGCCCAGTTGCCCAGCTTTGCAAGCCAACAGCAGTGAGGGTTCCAGGGTTCCAGCGCTCCCAGCATTCCCAGGTTCCATTCTGGTTTTGAGTGGTTTGCATCCATTTGCACCAGTCTCGACCAAGAGATTGAAACCCAACAAGCACTGAGCACTGCTGTTGGGAACTATGAAAAACTAGAGTCATTAACCCTGTCACAAGCCCCGCTCTGGTCTTGGATCTTCCTCAAGAAAACAACACCCCGATCGCCGATCCCCTCCTCCTGACACCACACCCTAGTGTGGAAGAACTCCGGAGGTCTCAAAGGGAGGTGCATTCACGTCCAACGCCCTCAAAGCACGCAACGCGGATAAATGCAAACTGGCCAAGTTGTGGGTATCAAATGACCACTTGACCCACAGAATTAGTCACTTGTTATTTTCTAAATCACTCCGGGCAAACTGCAACAAATCACAACTCTCAAACCAGTCCGTTGCTGAGGGATGATTCCCTTTTTGCTCGGGACTTGGACGACCAGTTTTGGCGGTCAAATTAAGTTATTCTTGAACTGGAGAAGCATACCCAAATTTGTTTGAGCAAAAGATGGGTTGGTTATATACCCAAGTTATGGCCATTTGAACGGTGAAAATGATCAGTCATGGTGTAGGCCTGTGTCAGAAGTTCACCTGGAAAAATCGGGTACTGTACCGAAAACATTCGGTTTCATGACAGATCTCTTTGGTTCTTTTCCGAAGTGGCTCCGTGTTCGAAAGCAGCACTCACTTGCCATCTCAGAAGACTCTGAATGATGTCAATGATTCTTGTTCCCCGTATGTATATGTACTCATTCATATATATATATATATATATATATTGATGTACTCATATTTATAATTGACATCATAGATTGATGTACTCATATTTATTAAAAAAAAAAACGGGCACCATCATCTATGCAACTCTATTCACACAGCTTCGTTACAAACGTTGCACTTGGAACTTCCATCACGTTTCTGGTGAAATCCCCCTCCGTACGGGAAATGTGATTGCAAGAGGTGGATTTTTAGGAAATCTATATATCTATACTATAATATATATATATATATAGTGGCAAATCTATTGCAGGATTGCTCAGAATCACTCAGGAGTGAGAAATTTCTCAGCAGAAGTGCAGTAAAATATACTGTAGCAAAATCAATTGAGGAATGGGTGCAGCCAGGTCGGTCACTGCTCAGTTATCTCCAGCAAACATGTTTGCTGGACAATCACCCATCTACTTCGATGATTCTGCTGCTAAAACCTCCATTTAGTTTGGGGATTTTGCAAAATGTCCCAGCCATATTTGATTGGCCTTCAGGGTACCTGGTCCATCCCTTCAGATGTCCAACAATTCCCAATAATCCCAATGTTTTCTCGTGCCCCGGGTGACCACTGCTCTTGGCGCCAAGAGTCAAAGTCCCTGCTCCTCTTTCGATCCACCTTCCTCTCCTTTGTTTCTTGTTGCTGGCGGTGGAAGTTGGAATTTATGGCAAATCGTCATGTCTTCACAACAAACATTTCATTTTTTTTCCCCACCTGCCAGGTGAGGGTCTCTAGATTTTAACAAAGGTGCAACTCCTTATCCTTCCTTCCTCCAGACACCGTATCGCCAGCTCCGGATGCTGTGGGGCACGCCTGGACCCGGGGCACGCCTGGACCCGAACTCCAGATCGACAGCTCCGGATGCTGTGGGGCAGACCCGAACACATGCCAGAGAGAATGCCAAACAGAATGTCAGAATACAAGCCAGATAGAATGTCAGAATACAAGCCAGATAGAATGCCAGAATAGATGCCAGAAAGTATGTCAGAATATTTGCGAGAAAGTATGCCAGAATATTTGCCAGCAAGAATGTCAGATTGAATGTCAGGATATATATGCCACATATACTTCCAGATGATATGTCAGAAACTATGTCGTAATAGTGTGTCAAAGTGGGGATCACTCGAAGTAAAGTAATTTTGTGTATTTATGTATATGTAATATGTGAAATATGCAAGACCAACCATAGCAGGCTCTTGTTTTCACGACACTATGAGATATGTCAGTATCATACTCGCTGAAATTGGTTTCTAACCGGCAATAATACTGGTTTGCATGCACAATACTTGACTTTAAGGGATCAAGATAGGGTTGCCAAGCTTTGAACTTTTTGCTGAGCTACAATCTGTTGGTAGTGTTGGGTGGGAGGCTTCAAATTTGAACGGTATCATAGAATCATATTCTGAAGCTGGTGACTCAGTCAACATGGCGCGACTCAGCCACAGGAATCCCATCCCCCTGATATTACTTCGTACACCTCCAAAATGAATAGATCCAATAACAAACCAGGGTCTATGGAGGGGGGAGCGGTTGATACTTAGAGGAAGGTATTACAGTACTTAGGTTGGAAAAATTGAAAAAATGACCCCAGCCACAAGTCAATGTTTTCGGCGTTCGCATCATGCTTGGCTAGCCCTCTGGGATACTTGCACTACACTTGGGTTGCAATCGTGCTTACGAACTCAACGGGGTTCCAGCTACATCAACCATGAGAGGAAAACCCTGAGTACCCACCCTCTGGTAAATCAAAATAGCGTTGGAAAAATATTGGCAAAATACTATGTTCAATGGGTAAATCATTTATAAATGGATCGTTCTCCATAGCAAACCTTAATTTACTTATTACCGAAAGGTGAACCATCCCCACCTTCTCTCTTGTGATCATCCATGATTCCATGGTTTATTTATGTGTATTTAAGTGCCTGAGGTGGCCCTGGAACGGATGGTCTGCAGCTGTAGAAAAATGAGCCGATTTGTGGCCTCTGGGTAGACCCAGGAACAACCCCCAAGCCACATTCTTTGCGAATGACCTGGAAAAGAACAAAATTGAATCTCGTATTGGTTTAGGATGGTTTAGGATGGTTTAGGCTTTTTGCTTTACCACATTACTCATGTCCTGAAACCCCCAGCAGACCCGTGCCGAAACACCAGGATATTCGGGTTGACTTCCACACGAGTCAAAAAAATCCTCAACGGATCTCCTGCAGAGAAAGTGCTACGGATGGAGATCCCATGGTGACAGACCTCCACTGTTCTTGTGCATGGGGATTTCTTCACAGCGCACAAGATTGCTGGCAACGCCCAAGACAGATGGGTCTTGGAACTGTGTAGATCAAAGGGGGGAAAAAATGGTTCCCCCGTGTGGCTATCATTTTACCTCTCATGGGGTGGAGCAAGCCTGGTAAATTGGGGGGTTGTTGGTAGCAAATGGGATACGGATGGAATGATTTCGTGGCCAATGGTGATTTTTTCAGCTCAACTCCCTGCAATTGTATTGTTACAAGAGAATCTCTAGCCCCTAAAACAGCACGCTAACATAAATAGGATCTGGAATCCCAAGCCCCAAGCAATCAAGTACTATATAAAATGTCCCATTCTTACTACAATAAAGCGATTGAATCTTTTCTCAGGTTTGGTAGGGAGTTGGCATCCCCACAGCCAGAGGAATCCAATGGCTTGGAAAAGCGTCGCGGCAATGTGGGATCCATAGTGCTGACCCAAAAAAATCGACTGTACCATAGTGCCGTTCGACGGTGCCATGATGAGATGCTGTAGTGTAACAAGTAATTGTATGTAATTGTGCTATGGTGAAAAAATAATAGAAAACCGGCCATTTGGCGGTAAAGCATCCTGTTTGTAGGGAATAATATGCAAATTGGGGACGGTTTAGTGTTGTTGATGTCCCAGTATCCAAGTTCGCAGGTGCCGCCCTTGGAGTCTGCCGCCCTTGGAGTCTGCCGCCCCTCGAAAAGTAATCAATCGATGAAACCGCCACAGTTCCATT
The DNA here is from genome assembly GCA_003297045.1 of Symbiodinium sp. clade C Y103. Taxonomy (NCBI): domain Eukaryota; class Dinophyceae; order Suessiales; family Symbiodiniaceae; genus Cladocopium; species Cladocopium sp. clade C. The sequence goes on along the minus strand of BGPT01000350.1, from coordinate 211,562 downwards.
GTATGAATCCTAGTGTGTAGGATATGTGATGATATATGGGCACAATTATAAAATCTACGAAATTCCGATGAACATCCAAAATTACCGGCGATCTGTTGTTTTCATCGTCCAAGGGATTCCCTTGGCTTTTTTCACAGATCTTCCCAATGACCCGATCACTTTGCGAGATCAAATGGCAAGCAGCTGAATGGCTGAACGGTATCCAGATTTTTATATACAAATGCAATATATACATACATATATATATATATAGATAGATAGATAGATAGATAGATAGGTCATACAATATTGTGCATAATATTGTGTAATGTAGAGTCCATATCCTATACTGGAATATACTATAGATATCTTTTTAAATGTACAACATACACTTCAATATTAGTGTGTTTTGCATTCATGCTCATCCATATATCAGTTCTGGCGGTTTCAACCCCCTGAAAGCACCCAGGCGGGAAACCTGGCTGTGTTTTTCAAGGCAGAATTGATGGCTCTTCCCATGGCTTTCCCAGTCACCAGCACCCTATGGGTTCTTGGTCGGAAGTCTTCAGTAGAGATCCAGATCTTCTCGAATTCCCATGTTGAGATATGTGTTGAGTGGGTAAATCTCTCCGTATCTCTCCGTGTTTGCCAGGTCAAGGAAAGTCTTTACTGATGAAATGTCCCACTTCTGCTGTTTGAAATCCCAAAAAAATCGCTCGGAATGTTCCCAATGTTTGATCAAATTCTGGTGAAATCCCTGTGAAAAACTGTTTCTGTCGCTGGTGAAGTCCAACTGTGAGGTGCCCCCACTCAAATCAGGTCTCATGTTTCAGGCTTGAGCATCACCATCAAGCAACCTTTTGAAAGGGTCCCAGTTCCTTCGTTCAAGGCAGTACATCTTGAACAAAATCCAGATTATCCCCAAGCCAATCAAAATGATCGGCTTAACTCAGTTAGAGACCCAAAAAAAACAGAACCTGAGGGACTTCCACTGACTATGCTTTTCGACCTCCGTGTCCTGCGACTTGATCTTGACTTAGTCTATGCTTTTCATCGTAGAAGGTCACTGTTTTCTTCTCGGGCGTCGAGACGGCGGTCTCGGAACCTGACGAGACCCGTCGAGACCCGTTGGGAGATGCACTGCCCATTTATTGTAGCCAGGTGGTGTTCGTTTTCAATTTGAGAACCCGAGGGTGGCATCAGACCAGGGTTGGATGGTATGCCTACCTTGCATGAACAACTCAGTTAAAACCCTTGCATGTCAGAGACGTCACAAAGTATGAAAATTGGATGAAAATTGCATAAGTCTGATCAACAAATAAAAAAAAGATTAAAATCATCAAAAAGCCATTCAATTCTCCACCCCTGCGAAATGTGATTGTGTTTTTTATCTGGCTTGCACTCAAATGCCCTCAGCCGTCTTCGCATTCCATATCTGTTGATACCGTACCAACTAATACCAACGGTGAGGTATCACTTTGGTACATTTGGTAGCCCTAAGTTAAGCCTCCTTTTTTCGTCAATTTGGTTGTTGGCTCAGTTTATAATCAAATTGTAGAAATGAACTTAAACGTATGTTTCTACTGAGTTTCCGAGCAAACCAGTTTTTTCGAGAAAGCAGCCAACTGCATGCAGTTTTTCTGTGTACAAAAATGTACTGTTTAGAGTCACAGGAAAAAAATACGCGTGTCAAATGTAATGTAATTTAATGTAAATGTGTACAATTGACATGGTACCACAATGTAAGTATGCATTGCCCAATTGGATGGTGGGATGGTGCCATTCCCTAGACGAAAACACCACTTTCCACCAGGTTCCATTGGGTGAAAATCCTGCAGGAATCCGCCACTTGTCACGGCAATGGCAATGTCCAACCAAGATTGCTCGGGTATCTGTTATGGGCAGTTCTGGGCTGCAAAAAAAAAAGCAAGATTAAACATATTGAAACAAGTACTTGAGATCTCCCCAATAGAATTTCACCACTTTCAATCCTGAGATTGCGGCTGCAAAAAGCCAGAAATTCTGCAGCCAGAGGCGCTGATGTTGGACTGGCAAGTGCTATTCCTTGGATCCGTGCTGGGTCCGTGCTGATCATCCCAGTATCCCTGGCGAAATTCCATCGAAGTGCTCGATTTTGTGTCATATTCCATGGTCAAAAGATGGTTTTTTTGTCAGGTTTATGGTCCTCCAAGGCAAATTGGGATGATCAGTGGTATATCAATCCCTATTGAAAATGGATCATGGATCATGGATTGATGATCATGCACCTGTGTCAATCCAATCCAACTGGATTGAACTCTTGACCATGGCACATCTGGGCGTTTTTACCATATTTGCCACTTACCAAAACAGGGGGATCCTCCAAAATGTTCTTTTGGAGTGGCTATAGAATTGGTCCTGTTTGCACTAAAGAAATGGCTCTCAAGCAGGTGTGAGTCACAAGGCTACAACCAAACGCTCAAGTTTCACCGATGTCAGCCATCTGAAATTTGGGAACCTTCTTGCTACAGATAGTGATCCACAAGGAAGGGTAGTGTTCATCAATGGCCCTGAAGCAAATAGTGAGACCAAAAACCTCAAAGGAGCTTGTTCAATCTATGTATGGCTACTAATTGGGCTACCAAACCTCTGGATTCCTCGTTTTGCATAATATGCAACTACCACTTTGGGGGGCATAGAATTGATTTCGTATTTTGCGCACGGCATATTAGCCATTGAGCCATTCCCATCCTCTTCCACAAGCGTCGATTCCGCAGGTGATGGTGGACATGCAGAAGGCTTCTGCTCCTTTTTGAGGATACCCTTGAGCGCCTCCTTCTTCGGCATTGGCTTCTTCAAAGCCATTGGCAGTGGCTCACTGGCGCAGCACCCCATGGCGCGAACGCAACGCGAGCAGGCGACGAATAGGGTCGTTGGGTCAAGCAAAATGCTGGAGGTGATTGGAATGCATTAGACATCAACAGTCAGGCCGGACATAGGCGATGTGTGTGTGTGTGCGTGCGGTATATGATGTATGTGATCATGTGTGCATATGTATGGTTGGATGGATAGATATATGGATGCATGTACAATATATGAATATGTATCCACATACGCATTTATGTATCTACTGTATATATGATGTGTATATAATATATATGTGCGTATGAGTAAGTGTGTATGTGCTTATGTATTGTAGTAGAAGACATCAGACCAATTGGTGGAGGTCAGGTAATAAGGGAGTCCCACGTATACATCATATGTATAAATTATATGTATACAACGTAAATATCATATAAATCCAGGACCATTCCACATCTGTTCAAGCAGGAGCGATCATCCAACAGGGTCCGTCATCAAAACTTCAGACATACTTAGACAGATTCACCACCAGATGTCACCAGCAACGCCAGGCTGCTGCGTTTTTTGGTCGGTTTTAATATCACGTCGAGTGATTTCAATGGATTGATGCAACGGAAACTTCAGGAGAAACTATGGTTTAAAAGATTCTTGTTTTTTTTTGTCCCTTCAACCGATTGTGGTGGTGCTAGTAATATAGTACCGAGTCAGTTGCAGATGTTTTTTTGTGGGGTAACCCTATACTGAATCAGAGAGGATATATCAATCTGGATCGACGTTGCATTTCATACAATTCAAAAAGTAATGCTAGGTATGTATGTCGTATGGATGCATGTGTGTATGCATACCAAAGTAGCAATGCCTCCTTTCAACACGTTTTATGTCATACATTTAATGCATATATATATATATATTCTTATGATTTCTTATGTATAAAAATATACACAAATTATAGTAGTACATAAATATAAAATAATATAAACATACCCATACAGAAACACGTGCGTCTATTCTGGCAATCACAGCCAGTTGCGGATGCGCCTGGAAACAAGTGTGGTTTCCCTTCCGCCGATGTTCCAATCCTGCCGAGACATGACACATCCCCTGCAGGTGCGACCCCAAATTCAGATGGATTCAGAACTTGTCGTTTCGATTCATTTTCGACAAAATCCCAAAATCCGGAAGATATAAGGGAAAAAAACTCAAAGAAAGATCTATATAGTACCCATTATTTTTCTGGAAATTGTCCGCTTCTCCCTCTTACTTGACCCACAATGCTTGCGTCATATGGTAGATGACCCGTTTTTCATCAACCAATTTCACCTTTTTATGTATTCACATGGAAATATCATTCATCAATCTACTACATTCTACTACACTAATAGAGTGGAAATCATGATAAGCTGTTAAAAATCTTGTTTCATGACCAACGTCAAATATGGACATAAGATGAGATACTTTTCTAAGCGACTAAGATAGGGTTCATGGGTCTCTTTTCGGCGATGTTCGATCGACAAGGACTCAATGATGTTGAACCATCCATGGGGTGTCCTGCCTGGAGGTTTAGATGAATGGGATAAGCCACGAAAAAAAGGGACGAATCCGAAAAAACCAGGGTCACCACGTATACTAAGTGGGAATGATCCTCCAAGTACAACCAGAACAGCGGAGCCACCCATCCCAGACATGAAACCACTGGACATGCATTGGAATTTGCCAACGAAATGTCTTGAAACGACCCAATTACCAATCACCATAGGGATGTTACTAACAGTGGCATTTTACCAACGAACCGATCAGGACCGAAGATATCATCAACTGCCGCGGTATACGAAGCACAAGACATGATGGAGTGCTCGTGTCTAACATCTTTTTTTCAGGCCTGGGCAACCCCCATCTGTCAACCCAATATTGCTCAGCAAATCCACGAAAGCAGTTGAGTTCAGGGCCAAAGGAATACATATCTAATTTCTGTTGGTTGCCCCATCAAAAAAATGTTGATCGACGATTGCGCCTTTTGTTTGAGTCATAATCCTAAATATGGATGGCAATTTCAGGGATGCGAAAACAGATTCAAGGCTCAGGGAAACAGATTCAAGGCTCAGGGGACGGCAGATGTTGGTTATTTTCTGGAAACTCACCCATATTTGCGATACCCATGTTGAGGGGCCCCCAACATGAAGATGTTTGAAATCACCAAACCATGTACAATTTCAGTGGATTTTCTCCCACCTTGCACATCGCAATGCGAGCAACGTTGGATTGCTAGACAAGCATCAGGAAAAAGACACTTGCAAACGATGCAAGTTTTTCAGCCATTGGAGTAGACGCAGTTGAGATTAGTCTCAGCGTAGGATTTGCAAAGGACATGGGTTCGTCTGAAAATAGGATGCTTCTAAATCCCCTGGTCAATCATCATGTTCTCCCCTGAGACCCCATAAATTGAGGGGTACAGTAAGTCGCAAATTGCAGGTACGAACCCCACGGTGCCTATCCAATGTTCAACTTAGTCTGAAAGTACGGTACCCCAAAATTGGATGGTAGCCATCACCATGTTCATCCATCTTCCCTGTCAAACATGTTCAATTGAGGGTTTTTTGGCGGTGTACCCCATTTTCACATGCCCCAACGCCTGTGAAGTAGGCATCCAACAATCGGTTAAACCCGCTGGCTCCATCACACCTGACTATTCGCTCTTGATGCGGCGAGTTGCACAAGGAACTTTCCGGCGATGACCCTCTGGTAATCGTTTTCTATGTAAAAACACATTGTTCAATCATCAATGGGCAATCTAAACAATAGCTATGTAAAAATGATTACCAGAGTGCAATCAAAATTATCAGTAAGAAAGGTAGCCATCGTTCTTTGTCGCTCACCAACCAGAGTTCGCCCAAGTGGTTCATCAAAGAGGTAGGTGGCTCCAGTCACCAAGCTAAACCATCTATGCATATGTGCATCTTGGTATAGACTGTCCTAGACTTTCGTGTTCAATCATTGTGCACCACAAACGTCCATGTAAGACATATGATGTATATTTGGTATACACTGATCACATATCTGTATAGGATACGCAGAGGTTCCAGAAAATATGGAAACATAGCCCGAATCATTTTAGCGGTAATCTGTTTTTTCCAGTTTCTTGCGGTCACTATATTGCCGTGTCAAAGAAAACTTGCAAGTTGTATATCTATCCAGCAACAGGTGCAGTGTGTTGAATTTGACGACTTAAATTTGCTGTCACGCCATACAGTGGTTCAAACAATACGTCAATATTTGTCGGTCAGCCATCCCCCGAACATTTTCAGGGTTGCTCCTAACACCCCGGATACAAATGGGCTAAATTGGCTGAATATAGAAGTAAAAGCATCAATTTTCAACCACTATGGCTATCACTAGACTGAAGCAACCCCGTAAATGAGGATATCAAAATATAGGGATATCCAATGTTGACAAAAGTCTTCAGTACAAATATTGTTGTCATATCCTGTCAGTCGCAGTGGGGTTGTGATCAATTTTTCAGCAGCATTTTCACTGTTTACCCCTGAGGCAATCAAACATGGCTAGCTGGGAAATCTCCGAACTAGCCATGGTCATTTAAATGGGAAAATGATAGATCTCAATGGGGGATTGTCCAGCAAGCCATGTTTGGTTGCCAGAGGGTCTACCATGATAGGCTTCTTCAAAAGAAGGTCTACAGTAGTGTCTTCCCAATGGCAGCTAGTCTGTAATGCGCTCTTGGTATGGATCACCTATTAGAAATCATGATACCAAAGCCACAGATGATGCCGACCATGCTGACCCAATGTTTCAAGTATGAGTCAGCTTCAACTACTGATAATTAGAAAATGGTTACCATCATCTTAGATGGCTAATGTCTCCATGTTTGTTCGTTTAATAACCAACATTTCATGGTTCTTACTAGTTCTTACTTGTTACTACCATCATTTTACTAGGGATCATCATCCCAAATTTGCTTCAACATTAAGGAATAAAAACATGATTCAAAACCACCAACCAGTTATTACCTTGATGTTTGAAGGATTTCACTTCACTTCACTTTTCGTGGGCAAATTCAGCGCGACCACTGGGTGTTGCTGCTTCATGGCCGTCAGGTGCTGGTCCAAAGCCTAAAACACCGGGTGAAATCAGGGGCGATTTAAGTGAGTTCAGCTGGACACATGGTGGATTTAAGTGAGTCGTCCTGGAAAATGGATGATTTAACTGATTGCTCTAACTGAGTTAAACTGGAAAAATGGAATGATTTACCTGATCTAAGCAGCAGAAAAAGTTGGATTTCACTGATTCAGCCTTCAACAGATTGTTATTCTACTATGAATCGGTGATTTCACCTGCAAAAAAAGTGGTCTTCACTTTGACTCAACAGAACTGGGATTTGAGCTGCAAAAATGGTGAGTTGGCCAAGCCAAGACCAAGCATATCACCCACCAAAATAAGGAAAACATCCAACAAATTGAAGATTCCTCTGACTTTACTGCAGAATTCTCCAAGAACTCGAGATACGACCAACACAGTTGGGGATAGGCACAGCAAACATATTGGGCACAACCAACAGTGAGGAAGTATATATTTACCAATGCTATGGCCCATGGCCGGACCACAAGTGGGCCGCCCGTGTCACTATTTGACTGCTGAAGATTTGAAGGATGTATTTGATGGTAATCTTGTGAAGCTATTGTGAACCTCACGCTTTCCAGCACATTACATATCAATACATCAAGTTCAAGCAACAGAAATCACCAAACTACCAACAGATCCAGGTGATCCAAGTGATCACATGTACTGCAGACCAGCGACCACAAAGGGGGGCTGGGTTGTCTCCCTCATAGCCACCTGGAGCTGGAAGCTTTCGTTGAAAAAAATATGTCGAATCGGATCCGGATCATCCCAGTGACCCAGTTTGGATGGAAAATGAAAAGAGTTCTGAAACCACGAAGCAATATATCCAATCTTGGGGGATTTCAATTCTGAAATGATCATTACACGCAGAAAATGGGGCCAACCGTATCCTTAAAACGACCGTAGAGCTCGTTACAGTGTCACTTTAGAAGTTCTGTGTCCGGTGCAGGTCAACATAGGGTACCATCGATTCTCCCAGCAACATGGGAACTCTGTCTTATATCATACAGAGTATTCATATAGCTATAATTAGCTATACATATATCATACATATATATATATACATTCATCATTCAATTGATGCAGCACATCTTGCAAAATCATCTTGCAAAATCATGAGTAAATAAGATATCATTGGATTGCAAGAGTAGATTTCAGCGCCCAAACAAGTGATCCCGCGCACGCGAGGAGCGCTGGCTGAGAGCAAATCGCAAACGGCATCCTGTTGGGACTGCAGTTGTAGAAAACAAGGCAACACTGTAGCACTGGTTTAAGAATTAAACCAGTCACAATACATAAATATCACAAAGGTTGTGATATGTGATGTTTGTATGATATGCATATGCATCTAAATGATGTGGACTATTCTTTATGAGGGTTTGTTCAAGCATTGGAAAGTATTCTTACAGATTAGCCTCCCTAAACAGAGACACGGGGAAGATGTGTTTTTTTCCAATGTACAGTATATGTTCAAACACAGGCCGGAAAAAGTTTCAAGGTGTTTGAGTTCCATGACTTTGGTGACCCATGGATGGCACAGCGCACTGATCAAAATCCGCGAGACGCTCCGAACCTTTGTTGATATGGTTGAAACCATCACAAAACCCATATTCCCAGCATTTCCCAGTGATTTTGGAATTATGTTTGGCTTTTTTTCATACGAAAACAGCCCATGGTTTTTCGAAAACGCGCGTCCTGTTGAAGCTCAAAGAATGAAGCCTCCACCTGTGGCGGAAGATGATGCTTCGCGTTTGGCCAAAAGAAGCTTCAGCAAAAAGCCTGGAAAAGGATATACCCTCTGGTAATCAAACATAGCAATTGAAAATGGTGATTTGTAGTGGATTTTCCCATTAGAAATGGTGATTTTCCATAGTTCTGTTAGTTTACCAGAGGGTACCATGGCCAATCTTAGAAAATAACTCCTGCACTTTCTGAAAAGTTGCTTCTGTATGTTTCCCCACAGCAAAAGGATTAAAGAAACAAAACAGCCATCCAAGGCTGACGCAGAAACTTACAACTTGCAGATGCCTTTGGGGGGGAACCTGCTGCTGGGTTGATGGGTCGATGATGACTTAGACCCTCCACAGATCCGCTGATGCGTAAGCGCATTGAATTCCGAAACTTAGAAAGATGACTGGGGATCCACATATAGTTTTTTCTGCATAAGTTTTAAAATATCTCCTGAGTACGTCCTCAATTTCATGATTTATGAATATTTATGATACATACCTCTGGGTTAGGCAGGCATCACCTGAAATGAAGTCAGTTGGGTGCCATGTCACGCAGAAAACCATCCCCCCCAAAAAAAATGGTGGTTTCAACCCAAAAATCTTGATCCAATGGGACCATCGTTGCAGGATGGAACATGATTGAAACCAGCGTTACATCCCCATGTGTTGGACGGTTAAACCCTAATGTGTGTTGGTTAAATAGTTACCCATGATGTCACCACTATATCCCCTGAAATGGCCGGTTGTAATGTGAACCCGGGATTTATAAAATGTGTTGGTTGCGGGGGGGGCCAGGGCACCCCCATGGCGTTTAGGGGTTCAGTCCTGCCTTGACACTACCCCATCTTAGTCGGATTTGACTTTTTCATCTCAAAAAGGGGAGTGCGATTTGACTTGAAATCACCGCAAAGATATTCATTCCCACAGGGTGGGGCCCCCCTACCTACCGAAGTGGATTTATAAGCAACTGAACTGGGAATTCTGGAAGATGTACCTTATCGATCTATCTATCGATCTATCTATCGATCAATCGATCGATCTATCTATCTATCTGTCTATCTATCTATCTATCTATCGATCGATCGATCGATCGATTCGATCCATCCGATCCATCCATCCATCCATCGATCTATCTATCGATCCATCCATCCATCCGATCCATCCATCCATCCATCGATCTATCTATCGATCCATCCATCCATCCGATCCATCCATCCATCCATCCATCCATCCATCGATCTATCTATCGATCCATCCATCCATCCATCCATCCATCTATCTATCTATCTATAAATATATGATGGCTCTATAAACCACGGGGGACCCTGCTTGCAAAGAGGGCCACCCTGCTGACCCAAGATCCCCTAAGGCCCCAAACGGCTGGGACGCTCCCAGTCATGCGCTCAATCTCCTCAAGGCGAGCAGAGTGCAGAGTGTGTGGTGACTTGGAGCTGGACTCCTCAAAATCTCCTTGCGAAATGGATCTGGATGGATTTTTTATGGAGTTTTCATATTCAAAGTCCCACTCCAGGCATCTTCAAACACACACAAATGCTCTCAAATGCTCCCAAACACTCCCACAAGACCAGTGGCTACGTGATCAGCTCGAAAATCGACCTTTGGAACATTTAGGGGTATGATGAGTTCTGGTGGGTATGAACAACAAAAATAATGAGAAGTCCTTCAAAAAAGTTTAGATTCCCCAAAAAATCTGTGCATGGCTATCCCGAAAATCTCCATGGCTCATGGACTCCCCCTAGCTTTTCATTGTGGATTGTCGCAACAAACTGGTCGGTCAAATCAGCCATTTGACTTTCAGGGGTACGGGAGTTGGTTTTGGAGTTTTTGAACATCACTTTCAACATCTTTCAACTCATAGAGATGACATCCCCTGACATCCCGCGGGTGATGTTCAACGAAGACATGATCCACCCCTGTGCCCTGGTGCCATATCCATTCGCCTCGGTGATCACCTGGATGGCACGTGGGGCGATACCGTGCGTCTCCCCAGACCTTGGTGGAGACGCAGCCCATGGGACGGGACCCCTGATTTCCAGCGTCAAAACATGGAACAACCCTGGGGTTCTGGTGGGTGTTCAATTTGGAACAACAATTTTTATATGATCATGTGTATACATATATATATATATACATGATTACATATATTATGCTTTTAAGATTATTTCTGCCCATCATCAGCCTCAAACCAAGTGGTAACGAAGTGGCAAATCCCCCTGGCCTAGCCATAGGGGTTTCGTTCGCTGGGAAAATCATCGAACTAAATGGTGGATTTGTCCATTGCCACGGTTGACTACCGGAGGGTATGTGCTTAAAAAGAACACTGACGGTTACTATTACTATACTGTTTAATATCTGTTTATCGTTGCCGTTCCTTTTGTCCAGGGCCTTTGGGCTCGGCACCAGAGGGTATGTATGTTGGTTGATAACCCCAACTAGTTCGATACATCTGCCATAAATGCAACAGTTAGCCTAGTGAATTAAGACAGAAAGCAACTCACATCTCATGACTCACCTAAAAATCCCATGTGTCTCTCGGTATTGAAATGTATTTCACTTCATTTTCCTATACTTTTCATGGTTAATTAAATCCTATTGACTATTGTGGAATCCTGATTTTCCCATATTCAAATCCTGAATTTCCCAGATTCTTGATGGTTCAATCTTGATGTTCCCTTATGTTTCATGATTAAATCCCAATATGTTCGAACTTGACAACCCCCCACTGCGGCCCAGGGGCGTAAAGAGCCCGGAGAGGGCAAAGGACTTCCCACTTTGGGGACCTGGCGTCGACTCTCGTCGACGTCGCTCTTTGGCGACGGGACATGGGGACCCGAAGCGGGATCTCATCAGCAAGAAATGTGCAGCCTCTGGTGGTTACGGAATATTTCATGGAAGGTCTTACCCCCGGAATGGTGATTTAGGTGGGGATAGAATTGCAATATATCTGGATATAATGAGATATAATGAGATATAATATGATATAATGAGATATATTGAGGATAGGTTATCATGGGGACATAATGCGGATATAATAGGGACCTCATGGGATATTACCCTCTGGTAATTTGTTACAGTTTGCGAACTGGAAGCCATGGACCATTTAGTTGGATAATTTACGGTTTAAAAGAAATAAAGGAGTTGATATTCCACAGCTGTTTTTCCTAGAGGGTATATATATCTCACCGAGAAATATCCAGAAATGATGGTTGATGATGATTCAAGCAGCAAAAATGGTGAGAAACACACACACACACCCCTCGAGCCTCCATAAAGTGTGTAGACGCATAGCATTGCATGTGTCAGTGCGAAGCTTTGTGCTTCTATCTTGGGGCCCGTTTGGATCCTTGAGATACTGTATCTCTTGATGCGTGTAGAGATATCTAAGCCATGAAAAACAAACAAAGAAATCATGAGATCTGGTTGGCAAATATTCCACTATGGGTGGTAGCCAATCCATATCTAACCAGGTGGTACATGAAACACCAAGCAGATGGGGATATCTGAGTCTCCATGGACCCAACGGCAAGGATATGATTGACTCAACGGGTAGCAACAGCTCAGAAACGGGTATAAAAACCCGGCCCTCAAGTTTCAAATTCCGTTTTTAAGAACACTTAAAGGCAATCAAATAATGTGGTAAACCCCATAATAAACCATCCCCCAAATCACCATGCTGCTGGGTGGTAGCACTACCCATCCCCAAATGGTGCTGATCTTGGCCCTGCCTCCATGTGCCAACACGGTACATGAGGCACCACCTGCGTTGCAGCGTTGTTACGGATGGGACGTATTTCTTGGAGAAAAATAAGTTAATTTAACCAAATATCAACTATGTTCGAGCAAGTTCAACATTGGTTTACCAAGTTTAGCCATGAAACCTGCTCGGTGTGGCTGAAAAAAATGCTCCCAAATGTCCATCAAAATGAGCAGTGGGCACCCGAGCTACCCTTGGGCAACACCCAAGGCTTTCCAGCATCGAATCGACATGCATTCACTTTGCTTGATTGGGAATCTGGAGGAAAACCATGGTTTTAAATGAGGCCGCAAAAAAAAAGCCACAAAAGCAACCAGACTGATAGTTCAAGGGGCCAAAGAAATAGCTGGTTTGAAACCCTGGAAAACCACGGGTGTACCAGCCAAAATTTCGCGATTCCCCGTCAAATCTTGCCCTTAAAGCTATCAAAAGGACTCCAGCAGCACCTAGACACGACAGCAGAGCAGGTTGAAGCTGAGCGAAAAGCTCCTGTAAAGCGCTGGGCGCCGAGGGGTCAAGCAAGTGAAAGTAGGAGAACTCAACTAACACCAAAAACCTGGTGGTCTTGCAATTTTATTTTAAGTAATTTTAACCCAAAAAAAGATAACATAAGTTCACATAACCATGTATGTATAATTATATATATATATATTATGTATATATGAACACATAAAACCTGTAAATGATGGTTAAAAGTGGTTTTGTACCACCAACATTAAACCCAGAAAATCCGAATGACTCATTTTATGCCTAGGTAAATTGTGAATGATCACTATATAATATTGTGGGTAAAATGAGTCATTTGACTTTCAGGGAAACATGGGCATACTTTTCTTGTTGGTCTCAGTCAGTAGCCAATGAATTGGTGCCCTCTGGCAATTTCACCCTGGCTAGCGGACAAATTCTTATCTTCTATCATCTACAAAACTTTCATGGTGCATTTTCGAGCACACAAAGTTTGACTAGCAGAGAGTATCATCAAATATATGCTGAAGCCACTTGGAGCTCGATGTGCAGGACAAGATACTCAATTCGGAGCATTGAGCCGTGTCAAACGGAAAACAAACATCATGCGGGAAACCCGATGCCATAAACCTACCATTTAAGGGGATGCTCAAAAAACCACCCATAAAGGATGGTGAGTTTATGTGATTTTGGGGGGTTGTCTATTGGCTTTACCACAGCGTTTGAAATCACCAAGCAGGTGAGCAGTGAAAAATGTGAAAAAAGAGATTTCGCGACGGCGATTGAACCACTTCAATGGCAACATCATCTTGGCAAGCTCTGGATTTCTTCCCGCTGAACTTTCGCAGTAGATCAACATGTTCACCAGGTTCCCAACATGTTTCCTTTCGTCGAGGGTGTGCACAACCACTGTTCAGGTGCATTACAGACTTCTTTGCGCAGATTTGTTTTGCAAATTTCAAAATCTCAGACCCCAGAGAAGGACAGCCGTTTGAATTCTGCTCGGATGTTGATCCCAGTAAGATAATCATAACAGTAGCTGGAATATTTCAGATCGATGATTCTTACCCACTTACGAATCCTGAAAATGCTCCGACAAGTTCGGGAAAATCCGACCCCTCCAAATTACAGGACAATCTCAGGCCCCAAAAACGCCGAAAAGAAACCAGTCACCTGTTGATTTCAAAGGCAACTTACTTTTATGGGGAAAAAAAACGTCTCCCCTGGTGTTCGCTGTAGCGTGCTCCGTCCTGTTGATCCTCCCGAAAGACCTTGTCGAAGTGCAACGTGGTGGTGCCCGTGGATGCCCCCGAGGAGCCGGGCGATCCGTGATGCCCGGAAGTGGTGTCCAAAGCCACCTCCGTGGCGAATTCATCGCACCAGAGGTTGATGTTAGCAACCCCCAAGATAAATGTCATTCATGGAGATGTAATTTGGATATGATTGGGGAAAGGGGATACATACTTGGTGGTGTCCCAAGCAAAATGGTGACATAACTTGACATAGCCATACCCAGAAAATCCATGAAAATCCAACGACTCATGGATTAGCCCTGGGCGAATTGTGGATCATCACTGCTATGCTGGGTAAAATTCGTCATTTGGCTTTCAAGGGCTTTCACGGATATAACCTGCCTAGGAAATTCTCGGAAACTGCATGGGAAAATCTTGGAAACATATCTAAAAATGTGAAGGGTTAACTCTACCATGTATAGCTGATTATGAGATTCTTAAATGTGGGGTGTCCAAAAGACAAAGCCACTTGGTGTGCCCTTCAGTAATCTAACCTGGCAATGGTCATCCTGTTTCGCTATCAACAAATGCCTGACAGTAATTTGATCATAAGAAGTAGTTTGATTGTTCTAACCCGGCATTTCATTATAGTCATCTTATTCTGACCTGGCAATGCTTAAGAAATACATAAAGATATTCTGTGTATAATGTGCGTATATATATATATATATATATATATATGGAGGTTTCCTAAAATAGGGGTACCCCCAAATCGTCCATTTTAATAGGATTTCCATTATAAACCATCCATTCTTGGGTACCCCCATTTTAGGAAACCTCCATATTGAACTAACAGGGTTCCGTAGATTTTCCCTGTCAAAGTACCGGCACCAGGCCGATGGCCCGGCCTCCACTTTTGCTTCGCGATCCTGCACCGTCACCTCGGCGATTTCGAAATCTTCGGATGCCCAAATTTGGTACAACAGTTACCCTCTGGTAATCCAACATGGCTATTGAAAATGGCCATAGAAATAGGTGATTTTCCCATGAAAAATGGTGATTTTCCATAGTTATGTTAGTTTACCAGATGGTAATCAAACATGGCTAGCTGGGAAATACCTTAAGATGGAGGCGTTACCGGGAAAATCATCTGCACATGGCTGATTTTCCATTGCCTTGTTGGATTACCAGGGGTATACCATCATTCACCTGTTGGTTGTTGAATAGGGCCCAACAATTCATGAGCCAAATATGTTCCATTGGTCAAGATGGCAAAAACGAGTCCAGTCTGTTGGTGCATTCCAATCATTAAATGCTGGGAAAACCCTGGAAAACCCATCCGCACTGCACCCCACCGTTGCTACCGAGCGTCCATGGGCGAAGGCTTCTCGCAAGGTCGTACGCGCAGAAGCAGCTGCGAGTGTTCTGCAGCCTCGCTGCCTTGAAAGCAGCCAGAATGGTATCCCTCGTTGATTCACCGCTCTTTTATAAGGAGATAATGTTCGTAAAGCAATAACAAACCACCCATATTTTGCATGGTTTACACCACCCATTTATGGTAAAATTAGGGATGGTTTAATACTGTTTTACTAACATTAGGGGGGATATGCAATTAATGGATCACCAAACAATATTAGGGATCTGGGTCTGGGTGTTCTGAGAATCTACGGGATGCATTTCCTAAGTGGTTGTTTTATAACGCACATGCAAGTAGCCTATTAGGTGGGGGGATTAGCCATCAAGAATAGGAGTCTAACATGGTTCAACCATGCTGAAATTGAGGTCTGAGTACTCTTATGAACCACTAGTTTGGTGCGTCTGAAAATGTGGAACCCCCAAATCCTATGGTTCATCATCGTATGTTCCCTCAAATTGCCACGTGAGCGGCATACCCCATTTTCAGACAAACCCTGACAAACCCATTTTGGGATTTAGGGTGGTCCCAAAAAAATATTGGAAATTGCCCTCTGATTGCCTTCTGAATAAGAAACATGATAACAGCTACCCCATAGGCCACCCCACAGTCCAGAGGCGGCTTACAACCTCATGTTCCTCTTCAAATTTGCTGGAGTAACTATCAATCATACTGGTATGCAGTGAATGTACATTGATCAATATCACAACTCATTATTACTGCAATATTGTAGCATATTATAACCATTATAATTGAAACCATAAATGCTGGTGAATCCCCATCATTCTTGGACAAACCCATTTGATGTTGCCACCGAGCTCTTCATATCTCAGGCAAGGTCCACAACACAATTACAACAAGAATAAGGTTTGAAACAGCTGCATCGACAATGTATGGGTATGAGATGGTTGTGGTACAGCTATGTACAATATACGTATGTGTATATATATATATATATTGTTTAATTATGTTGGATTGTGGAAAATAGTGTGCTTAGAATATGGTTGTAATATGATTATAGCGTAAGTTAATCGTGTTATAATCTGTTTATATTTAATATTGCTATCTGATGAGTATAGCAAATTGTATGAGGACCCAAAAATCTGCCATCATTGAAATCAAACCATGTCCATCAGTACCCTGGGGTATGCAAAAGATGCAGAGTTTGCCTGTGATTCCCGTTCGCAAAATCATCTACATTGATTCATGGTGGTTTTTCCACATCTTATTTTCCCAGAGGGTGTAAACATCGAGAAACGTGCCATCTTCGGCTCTTGCATCCCACCATTTAGCAGCCATCGAAGATGGCCGCAACCAGGCTACCTCCACATTTGATGGTTGCTAAAGAATTTTGTTGTGTGGTCATATGTGGCCATAAAGCGGGCCATTGCTGGAACCTTGCCATTGAGATTGAGAGGAATCCTCAAGAGGATTGAAGAAAGCGCGACCCCTTGGGCACCGGACGCCCGTTCAAAGAGAGGCGTTGTGCCATCATTTGCCCCTGGAAGAGAGCTTTTTTGAAGGTGTTGCCAGTTGCAAAACTAGCAGGTCAGGTTTTAGGAGTTTTGCCAAATAAAGGGGGGATTCAAGATTGAAGTATATACCTTACTTGGGATGAAAAACAGAATCAGTGAAACCCGGGGAGCATCAGGAAAAATGGTGAGAATTGTATTATGTAATTATGTATCATGTGTACTATGCATATTATTACATTCTACTATGCAACAACGATAAACTGCTGAACCGCTGTTCTGGGAACATGTGCAACCATCACTTCATGCTCTGATTCTGCATGAGTTGAGAATGACAAGTGCAGCCAGTGCAGCTGCATGAAAGCCATGGCCGATGGTGGGAATGAATTAATCCCATGCAACTTGCCTTTAAAAAAAACACCGCAGTTTGGCCACAAGCTCCTAAACATCCTAAACCAAGCATTGGCAACGAAACACGTTTTTCAACAGAGAATCAAGAACACGGCTACGTTTGGGTACCCTCTGGTAAACTAACATAACTATGGAAAATCACCATTTTGCATGGGAAAATCAACTATTAATGGCAATTTTCCATAGCTATGTTAAATTGCAAGAGGGTATGCTTCTAGAAAAATTGGGTGATAGGATCTGATGATGAAAACTGATGCTGTGACAACTATCTGGGCATTCCCACAGAGGAGTTGCGCATGTTGCAGCTCGCGCCAAGGCCGAAAAGACTCACAAATCAAAGAGGAAAGGAGCAGGAAGTTCCGGCCAAACCGTTGTTGCAACCTGTTACTCAGCTGTAGTTTTGCCTTTCGTTCTGCCTTTCCAAACACCTCAGAAATCGTAAGTCTCATCGAAGCATCGAGCGATTTTTGTTCCTCTTCATTTCTGCTCATGAGCCAATCTAGGGCCGAAACGGTGAGTGGTTGGTGGCTTTGGTCGGTTATGTGCATGGGAATTTGGATCATCTTCTCTATCTTCGAAAGTAAAATGGATCAAAATGGACATTGGCACAAGCAGCAAGTATGAAACATTATGAAACCAGAAAAAAGGGAGGGAAGAAGTTCTCATTCAGAAAAAGGTAGTGAATCCATGTAAATCCAGTGCTCTTGACTCGACGTGCGGATCCCAGTACATCCCACCGTGGCATCCGACCTTGGCGTCGCTAAAGAAGAAGGCAAATGAACAGTGGTTGTATGCTTTACCATGCCATTAAATCCGACATGGGAGATGGGACATGCTTCAAAATCACTGATATCATAAATATATACTGCATATAGACTGCAACCTCAAGAAACTGTGATCAAAAATAACAAAAAAACGTTGGCCCAAACTGATGAATCATCGTAGAACTTCACCCTGACCATGTTCTAGCCCTGGAATATCTCGGGATCGCCGCCTCCTGTGCTGGACTTACTTAAGCCAAGAGACTTAGCCAAATAGCAACTGAGATGCACTTGGAAAAAATTGAAAAATACCAAGGGACTAGTAGTCTGGTCTTATCAGTTCAGTCAGTTCAGTGAAGAAGATCCAGCAGTTTCCCCTTGCTGATCAGCTAGAACCATCGGATGCCTTTTACGCCGGAAGACTCGTCACTCTGACACCTCGGGGTGAAGTTTCTACCGACAAGGCCGCTCCATTCAATGGCCGAAAAGGCATTCTACAGCTCATGGAGAAGCGCCCGAAGCTTCCAAAAGGCTGAATGCACGGCTAAAGCAAGAAAGAGCCTGTTTCTTGCTTCAGCCGTGCATTCGGCTCTTTGTTCTTCCGCTGAAGCTCTCTGCTTTCATCTTGCAGCAATCGGTCATTGCTTTCATGCGCTCTTCAACCCGCACTCTTCACAGTTCAGAGCCCTGTGGAATGAGATGCCCCAAATACCCACCAGCAAGGCGGCCTCACTGGCCATCTAGCACTGCAAGGCGTAAAGCGGTCGCTCGTGAGAAAGAGCAACTTCATGGAACTACTTCATCCCCAATTGGAACAGGATCGTCCATACTATCAACCTCATTAAGCTCTTCAGGTGCAGGGGGCAAGAAGCACGGCGCTGGAAAGAAACGTGCAAGGCAGGGAACTCTGCCTTGCGTGTTTCTTTCCGGCGCCGTGCTTCTTGCCCTCCGATACACAAGATGCAGGGTTGGTCTACTAGCTGAGCCAATTACTGTCCAACTGCTCGGCAACTTCTTGTACCAGCCACTGGAGAAACCAAAGTTGGACGAAGAAAAGGCATCCACGCTTCCAGTTGGCCATGTGCCCAGCATCTGGGCCGCCATGGCGACCCACAACATGAGTGTTTTAGATTTGGATATTTGGTTGAGAGCTGAGTTGCAATGAATTTGACCAAACAAAATGCGAAAAGAAAACCCGCCCACCTCCTCTGACTAGGTCTGGCAACCAGTCACCTCAAAAAATTAGTCAGCATGTCAGCATGTATTAGAGCCAATTGGTTCAGAGGAGAAAAAAAACACTGTGATTGGCAAGTCATGAAGCTGCGAATGCGCTTTCAAGCGCACAGAGCCAGCTGAAAAATCCTGATGCAAGCAATGTTTTCACCATGGGGCCATGCAAAATTGAATGGTACCAAAAGGCCTTGCAAGGTTCGATGCCATCACATGATTCCAAAAAAAAAATGATCGCAGTTCTGCACCAAAATTAATGGACCTAGCAGTTCAAACCGTGTCCTGCGAGTTGCTTCCGATCACCTCCCAGCACCGAAACTAGGGGACCAACCCCCTCGAAACCACGGGCCCAGAGTCACTTTTCCACTCCAAGATTTCGCAACTAGATCGATATAAACACCGAAATCGAATTGCCCAAGGCCAGCCCAGCCAGCAGAAGCCAAGAAGATTCAAACTGACAGAACAATTGTATACAATTGTCAACATCAACCCCCACTACTAGTGGTAGTCAATCGCTGTCTCTGAGTGTATGTACAACTCCAGTTGTGGATTTCGACCAGTCTCCTGGGCAAACGTTTGAGGTTGAATCAGATTTCGTGCCGAGATGAACTATTCAGAATGTCTTCATGGGTCTTCATATCTTGAAACATTCGAAGTTTCATGCGTTGGAGTCATTCGAAAGGTTGGAGCATCCCGTATTAGGTGAACACATCTCTCGCAGTCCAGCACAACATGGAGGACCCAGCGGGGTGTGATAGCTGAGAATCATAGAGCCCCCTTTCATGCATGGAGCAAGGACAATGAGTCAAGAAACGTCATTTTTTTGCAGCTGCGACCCAGCTAATACCCATATCGTATAGACATGTCATGTCGAGGAATGGCAAGCACGGTGTTCCAATTCTTGGCAGCTGATGCTGTCGGCTTTCGGGGATTTGCTGACTCTCATGCCCAGTGTGAATGCAATACAGAGAATCATGAAGAACCAAGAAACACATCGATTTGTGTCCGTGAACTGAGGGCATCAGTTGGGTTGCCTCTGAACTCTGGAAAGAATCATAGTCATATTTGAAGATGACCCTCTGGTAAACTTTAAAATAGCTATGGAAAATCACAACTTTGAATTGGTAAGCCAACTATACCTGGCCCATCTTCAATAGCAAACTGTTCCGTTTACCAAAGGGTGATGGTGTTCATCCATTTCCCAGGTCGAAGCGTGATGTCACGAAAAACATGGGGATGCAGTGAATACCAAAATGGAAAACCCTGCTAACTATCAATGTAGCTGGGATTTGTGGATGGTAATCCCCTCCATGGTATAACATAGACCCTTCCAACAGCAAAATTTGCTCAAAATGTGGATCTTTGTGAGTTTGTAGGGGAATAATAATGTAAAATGGATTCGGAAGCATACCCCATCCATGTTCTTCTTCACGAGGATTGAAAGGCAAAGAGGTCCGAGTCTGCCGCAGCCAACCAAGAAACACCATTCAACTCATGATCCTGTCGCATTTTCGGTGAGATTCGGCTGTTCAATGGCTGCCAGGTGGTTTTATGGTTTTAAGATGTTTTAAGCACAACCAATGAATGTTGTGTCAGGGCAATAAGCCAGGAAAATCCTCATCTAATGTAGTCGTAAATATAATTAATACATTGTCAAAGTAGACCGTGTATAATATATCATTGGGAGTTCATCTTGAAAAGCAACTGTTTTTGGCGTGCGAATTATCACCGTGCACACCTTTCTATGGCGCTATTCACGGCTGTAAGAATCAGAGGGCATGAGGCAACAAATCCACCGAACGAGCACACTCCAGAGAGTAACGCCGTGTAATGCCAACCGCGGATGAATGCTAACCCCTGAGCAGGGCTTATTACATTCTCTGGGGTTGACACTAGCCGCTTACTATGCACACAATCCATTCGTTCGCAGCAAGCTCTGCGGATGGCATGTCATGTTGGTGGCCCAATATGAAGATCCTCAAGTCATCTCTTCATTCTCGAGGGTGCGTTGCTGGAACCCAGGCGCATGACCCCTACAGCATAAAAAATACACCAAATATATACCCACAATGCTTGGTCATGTAAAGTAAAGGAAGCAGGCTCCCCAGTTGTGTTTGTTGGGTTTTGATCATTTTAGAAGCCCATCTAAATATAGATCTGTCCACCATGAAGCCCACACTACCTCTATCGAACTTGGCCCCCCATCTTCCAGCACCGAAACGGCTCCCCAGTCGTGGGATATGTCTTTTTTTCTCGCATGATGTTGCAGAATGTTACATAGACAATGCTGATAATGTTGCATAATGTTGCATAATGTTGCATACTGTTGCATAATGTTGCATACTGCCAAATGGTGCATTTTACAACGATTATACGACTATACAGTATAAGCTATTTACAAGCCTCGCTGCACCTTCAAGTACTCAGAAAAGTCAGCTTCCCTCTGGCACCCTTGCTGCGAAACGAAGGTTTTTACTTGGGTCGACGATAGGAATCGTCCACGACCAGGAAGAAAAATACGCGGAACGCGCGGAAAAAATCACCACGAAACAGAGACAAAGCCCGGCTTGGAAGTTGTTGTGACCTAAGACAAAAATGGAAGTGGATGTAAGTTTGAATCAGTGGATGGTGGAAGTGCAGATAACCAATTTTTAGGTATTTCTAGTGACGTAGATAATTTCCTTTTGAACGAGCTGAAAGTTATGGAAATTGCACTCCGCGCAGAGGCGCGGGGGCACTCAGAGGAGGGCTGTCCCCAAGCATTCCACGCTGTCCATGGTGAGTTCTGCACCAGTTGCAGGCGACACCAACTGATGACAGGGTCATGCTGATGGTTGCCATCAACAGATGCTTTCCGGTCATTTTTTGGGGAGAAATAGCCTCGGCAACTTGCAACACATGGAAGGCGAAAACTTATGCTTAATTTGATTGCAGACACCACCGCATTCAGAAGTTGCATTTAACATCCCGAAAATGAAATGACTCATTTTACAAGCTTGTAATGATAATCCACATTTCACCCAGGGGTAACCCATGAGTTGGAAATATTCCCTGACCTTCCATGACTGGTGCATCTCTCGCCATGATTCGTTGGAATGATCGCCATTCGCTTCCTGACCTCGGCGATGCATAAAACGACCACCTTTGCTCACAACACTTGGTTTTTTACACAGCACAAAACGGATGTGTTTATCTATAGTTAAACTAAATATAGAACGTCTAAATGTATACAGTATCAATGTTATATGTATATATGTATACAGAGAGAGAGAGAGAGAGAAAAAGAGAGACATTTCTATCTGACCTATTTCGGCGTTGTTGTATCATCATCCAACAGATCGGAGCTTGCCTTGGGCATCATCAGATGGTCCAAATCCCCTAGTTCGCCTAGAAAACATCCAACCCAAACGCCAACACCGAGCCTCCGGGCCACGGAACGAAGCGGGGCACGGCGCCGCGCCAACTGTCCCCATGAAGCAGTTCGGCATCGCCCACGCAGCGTTCGTGGCGGCACAGGGAGGGTGAGGTTGGACTCGGATTGCTGGATGATGCTGGATGTATATTAATATGGGGGTTTCCTAAAATGAGGGTACCCAAAAATGGATGGTTTATAATGGAAAATCCTATTAAAATGGATGATTTGGGGGTACCCCCATTTTAGGAAACCCCCATATACTCTTTGGCAATCAAAGGTGGCAATGGGAAATCCACGATAAATGGAGAGGTCTTAATGGGCCTCATCTATAGATGGTGGATCTTCCAGCAAGCCATGTTTGATTTCCAGAGGGTATTCCAGCATCTGTGGGATCAGTTCAGTCACTGCTTCCGGTGATGCTGAGTTTTGGTCTGTCCTGTCGTCATTGCCGACGCTGAAACAAGGAATCTATAGATATAGATACCATTTTCCAAATGATTGACCCTAGTCTTACCTACAACCCAGAAACCCCAGAAACCCATTCAAATGTAGTAATACCTCCCGTTCTCGGTAGTCAATTCACCCCATTAAGAATGCGCCCATTAAGAATGTGTATATTATTATACAATTTTTATGTATGTATACAGATACATACATTAATTACAAACATAAAGACATAAGAAACATCTCATTCATCTGGGATTTGGCCTCATCATTGTTGAGTGTCCATTAGGTCAGCTCCCTACACCAATCCGACCATCCAGCTGTTGTGGCAACCGCAGCTTTAAAAATGTGGCGCAACCGCATGCAACCGCCCGCTAGGTGCCAGTTTCAGTAGGTATATAACTACCATGACACTGATGAACAGCTGCCTTTGAGTGCCATGGCTAATTTGTTTTATAATTACTATGCAACAAACAAAAAACATGTTTAGCTGGGGAGCAACGATTCTCTCCGTGCTGCTCTAATCAACTTCTAAGTCTCCAAATTCTCAAGGTGAGGACATCCCGCCATCTGTCGAAATTGGGTGGTTGTCATCTCTTTCAGCCAAAAGAAAAGTTCAGCCTCTGCGACTGGCACGCCACCGGCATGCGGATGTTGTTCGCTGGTGGGGACCCCTTGTTCGGCCCCCACATGCTGTGCTGCAGTGCTGCGCCCCGTTCCATACCGGGCCTGGGTCAAGGCGGAGAATGGATTCCCGAAGACCCTAAGACATCAGGATCCATGACCTATCGTGACTCTGGGAAGACATTGGCTGATTCCTGCGAGAAGGGGGGAAATGTATGTACATGTCTATTTTTTGTATTTTTTCCTGGCTGTTGTGAATAGTGCCCTCTGTTCTTTTCTCCACTTAACAGATATGACGGCAACCATTTACCGAGAACCTATGGCCACAGACTCCTGGAGCGTAACTCAGTGAACTCTCGAAGACCACGGCCTGAAGGGTACCTCTTGGCCTTCGAATTTTGAGGTAATTTGTTGTCATTGCTGTCCAGTACTGTGGTGAATTTGGCAGGTCCCACAATCTCAGTTCTAATCAAATGATAGCCTGCATTGATGATTCGTTTAAATTAATTCGGTTCATGATTCAGCGGAAGATATGGTTTTGTCTGAAACTAGGGTACCAAAAAAAACAATAGTTTGTCACAACGTTCCTGTTAAACCAACCATTCTTGAGATATACCCCGTTGTCAGAGACACCCATCTGTAAAAACTCAGTGAAAATTGGTCTACAAATCACCCATCAGCTAGCCACCGTCAGCTTGCTGCTTTGCCCATCACAGGTGATTCATGTATTCCAACAAGCATGTGGGATGAATCGAAACTGCAAGATGCATTCAATTTCAATATGTTTTATTGCGCAAAACGATGGTAATCCCCCGGATGTAGCTGGGTCCAGATTTTCAGATAAAACCATATCACTTGTGATTTATGTTTTGGCCGGCTGCTACATCGGCCGAGAAGTTCAGGGAAGCATTCAAATAAGACCTCTGTGACAACAAATGGCACCTTGAGTTTTGACCCGTACCAATGTGCCGTCCAAATTTCCGATTGTGAACCCCAAAGAATCGAAATCATCAATCCAAACGACGCCAATAAATCTGTTTGATCATAGTAGGTTTGAAATCAAGACACAGGGGACCCCAGATTTTGGCCAGATTATATCATATATGTCTGAATTGGTTCATGATTTACCCTGAAATCTTGGGTGATGTTGGAGGGTCCCAACATCATTCACCTGACAAAAAAAGTGTCCTGAGTCGGGACAGATCTGGCAGTTCAACCTGAAGTCAGGTCCATTGGGAGTGAGCCCCCAATCCTCACCATCAAAAAACATCACGCCGCACGAGGTCGCAATCAAATCTGATTGAGAGGTTTATTCCAAAATCCCCTAAGATCTTCCCATGAAATCCGCAATCCCCAGTACAGCCTCATAAAGGCCCCACCCCGTTCTCCCATGACAACCCCATCATTTCCGGCATTTTCTCGAGTCGAAACCGGGTCTCCGGGCTGAAATGAACCTCAGGTGAAGCCGCTGCGCTGCGATTTTCGCAGGTGCGAGGGTGGTTGGCGAAGAATAATCCATTGGAAGTCAGGAAGTCATCAACTTCTTTATACAATTTTGTTCATCCAATCTCATCAATTTTCTCATGAACTTTCTCATCAAATCTCGCCAAATCTTGTCAAACCTCATCAAATCCACCTAAATGCTATGCAATGTATAGGAAGCCGACCCCCCAGCTAGAAGTTGATTGAGAAAACCCCACGGTAACCATGGAAATATCCTTCGCAGCCTAGTTACACACCTACTACTACTACTACTACTTACTACTACTACTACTACTACTACTACTACTACTACTACTACTACTACTACTACTACTACTACTACTACTACTACTACTACTATCCTCCTCCTCCTCCTGCTCCTGCTCCTGCTCCTGCTCCTGCTCCTGCTACTACTACTACTACTACTACTACTACTACTACTCCTCCTGCTCCTGCTCCTGAGCTCCTGCTCCTGCTCCTGCTCCTGCTACTACTACTACTACTACTACTACTACTACTACTGCTACTACTACTACTACTATCATAAATTGTGAAAGTTTGCCCCGCAAAACCGACCCGGCAGATCAATGTATACTTTGGTGCTTATTGGGGTGGCCCTGGCTGGTAAGGTTAAGGTATACCAAGGCTTAATAAACNGCAAAACCGACCCGGCAGATCAATGTATACTTTGGTGCTTATTGGGGTGGCCCTGGCTGGTAAGGTTAAGGTATACCAAGGCTTAATAAACCTTAATAAACCCTTGCCAACAGCTATTAACAGATGTGGGGATTGTTGCAAATTTGCATCCATTATTTAATGCTAATATTAGCCTTGATAAGCACTAAATAAGGAAACCTGTTTTTTGGACAACCCAAACAAGGGATTATGGGGAAAAATGTGCTGAAATCAAGCATTTCGGTGGTCGCAAGACTCACTACAGGCACATCTCTTATTAAGAGATTTTGGGGTAACCCCCNTGTGCTGAAATCAAGCATTTCGGTGGTCGCAAGACTCACTACAGGCACATCTCTTATTAAGAGATTTTGGGGTAACCCCCCTCCACCCCAAAATCTCTTGTTAAAAGATGTTGAGGAAAATGTACTAAAACCAAACATTTTTGTGGTCCCCCCTGTCGCTAAAGTTGAAATCCCTTATTAAAAGATTTTGGGAAAAGTGNTGAGGAAAATGTACTAAAACCAAACATTTTTGTGGTCCCCCCTGTCGCTAAAGTTGAAATCCCTTATTAAAAGATTTTGGGAAAAGTGGCGGCAATGAACGCTTTTCTAAAGATTCAAGGAGAGGCTGGATCACAAAATCAAAAATCGTTTAATAAAGGGATTGTGGGGAAAATGGACTGGAATATATTGGATCCAACCATTTTGGTGGTCCTGCAATTCAGGATAATTTGAGGGAAACCNGTTTAATAAAGGGATTGTGGGGAAAATGGACTGGAATATATTGGATCCAACCATTTTGGTGGTCCTGCAATTCAGGATAATTTGAGGGAAACCCTTTGAACCCCACAATTTCTTCTTAAGAGAGGTTGGGGACAGCGCCATATGGCTAAGGTGGATATTCTGTACTAAAGGATTTTGGGAAACCAACTGGAATGGAAAGAATCCAATTGAGGTGGATACATGTTGGGGGCACTGCCACAAGTCTTGCACAATGAAGACAATCCCTTTTTTGCATCTCTCTCAGGCAAGCTCTCATCTTTGTCTAGTATCACACATCGCGGTGTAGCTTCCCACACAACGAAGACATGAACGAATGGGTTAAATAAATCCTTACGACCTCTTCGACCAGAAGCATTGATACAAGGGATCTGTGAGACGACGGTTCTTCGCCAACTCTGATTCAGTCATTGTCCTAGGTTCTTGATTGGCTAGACGACGGTTCTTCGCCAACTCTGATTCAGTCATTGTCCTAGGTTCTTGATTGGCTATAATTTTCTATCAATGGGAAGAGCATTCGAAAAAAAATAACAAAAACAAAAACCGGTGGGCAACACTCAAAAGATCCTCACGGATCTTCCCCAAAGATTCCTACCATCGATTCAGTGGGTTGTACCATTGTACCACCCCTTAATGAGCCTTATTAAGAATGAATAATTCTAAAAAAAAACTAACGAGGCACGGAAAGGAAATGCCAACTTCGGAACCTTCTGAATCTGACCTCTTGCGCTTTCGCTTTCCAGTAGAATCTGATATCGGAGGCTGTTCTTCTGACACATGAGTTGAGGCATCGGTAGAAACCATCAGCCAAAAGAAATTCTCCAGTTTGGTCTGCGGCATGATCCCAANCTGATATCGGAGGCTGTTCTTCTGACACATGAGTTGAGGCATCGGTAGAAACCATCAGCCAAAAGAAATTCTCCAGTTTGGTCTGCGGCATGATCCCAACCACCCGATAAATCAAGCAAGGATATCGTCTTGAGTTTGGAACTGCAGGCAAACATTCCCAAACATGTTGCAAGTCCCTGCAACTTGTCATCAATCACAATTCCATTTGGATGCCTTATTAAGCCCTAATAAGGCAATGTGTGTGTGTGNAAACATTCCCAAACATGTTGCAAGTCCCTGCAACTTGTCATCAATCACAATTCCATTTGGATGCCTTATTAAGCCCTAATAAGGCAATGTGTGTGTGTGTGCTGTCACCTTTGCAAAGGGATTGATATGTTTATTTTTCAGTGAGGACAATTTGAATTCCCCAAAGCGCCTTATTCTATAAGGTTTACCAGGACATACCAGGACTGAGCTTGCATGTGGGAGTGGCGTCAAATTCAAATAGTTGGTGAACTACCCTTCGGTATATANGCCTTATTCTATAAGGTTTACCAGGACATACCAGGACTGAGCTTGCATGTGGGAGTGGCGTCAAATTCAAATAGTTGGTGAACTACCCTTCGGTATATACCGCTGCATATTTGATACCTTTGGTTTCCATAGCAAGGGGTTTCATGGGTGGTCATGTTCCCAGCCGTTAAAACACCTTATTAACTTGATCACATTCAGGTGGAATGTAGGAGGGTCAAACAGGGAGGTTTCATTGGTGGACACTTCCAACCCTTAATAAGTCTTATTATCATTATGTGGGGGGGTGCACTTNATTCAGGTGGAATGTAGGAGGGTCAAACAGGGAGGTTTCATTGGTGGACACTTCCAACCCTTAATAAGTCTTATTATCATTATGTGGGGGGGTGCACTTAGCCCAGCACTGGCTATCAATAAACTGTCTAATCTAGTCGTTCTACTTTCTTCCTCCTCTAAACAAAAGAGAAAACTCTCCTCAAATTCTGCAGCNACTTAGCCCAGCACTGGCTATCAATAAACTGTCTAATCTAGTCGTTCTACTTTCTTCCTCCTCTAAACAAAAGAGAAAACTCTCCTCAAATTCTGCAGCCAGCCGAAGCTGCTTTGGTAAATTTCCCCTGCAATTGCAACAACCAACTTTTTGGACTCAGCCATCAAGATTTGAGGGATCTGTCGATCTCCTTGAGAGATCAACCTTACGTGTCAATGATCTCGTTGNCTTCAGTAAATCCATCGGTAGTGCTTCATCTTCCTCCAGCTCCTCTGGAGCCTTTGGTTTGGTCAACTTGGCCAGAATTTCCTTCCGTGTCTCCTCATCACAGTCTTCAAGGACACTGTCGATCACAACAGTTGCAAGGTCCACCAGCAAAACTCTCCC
>BGPT01000350.1:142485-155868 GCA_003297045.1 Symbiodinium sp. clade C Y103 | reverse complement strand
AAGGAAAACACCATGGCAGTGAAGGACGGAATAGACAAATATAGCGCTGCTGCTACTGCTGCTGCGGACCCTGCTCCTGCTGCTGCTGCTGTTGCTGCTGCTGCCTGTATGTGCCTATAGTAGCTGTAGTAGTAGCTGTAGCAGCCGCATATTGCTGCTGCTGCTCCTGCTGCCGCTGCCGCTGTTGCTGCGGACCTGCTCCCGCTGCTGCTGCTGCTGCTCCTGCTGCTGCTGCTGTTGCTTGTGCCAGAAACTCTTCTTCCCTTACGCGCTCCCCCTTGCGTCGGCCGGGGTCGGCGGATTACATTATATTATATTGCATTATATCATATTATATTGTATTACGTTGTATTGTATTATATTTAATTACATTGTGTTATATTACATTATTTTACATTGCAGTATATCATATTATATTGTATTATGTTTGATTCATTATTATATTATATTACATTTATATACATGTATATACATGTATATATACATAATATATAATATCTTACTATATATTATCTTTAAATACTGTACAATGGGATTTAATGGTATTTAATGGGATTTATGAGGATTTAATGGGAATATAATGGGATATAGAAGCCGCAATATGATATTTGGATGTCTGAAAATAGGGTATGCCCAAACAAGCTATTTGCATAGGGACCGTGATTCTTAACGACCAGCAGATTTAGGGTTATGAGTATATCCTATTTCAGACCCAAATCATTAAATCGTATTTTATATCATTTCGTGATATTTATATATATATATATATAACGGGAGTATCATATGAATGGATACAAATGAGGAGTCAAGGTAGCAAGAATTCGCATATCTTTTTGACTCCAGGAATTGTTTCAAGGAGGTACAATGGGATAACCTCGGAAAAAAAGGGGCTATTCTGGCTATTCTATACCACTTTGTTGAAATCCATATTTCTGGGTAACCCTTTGACGGATACAGTAGTGTACTGTGGTATTTCAATCTCTTGCTATACAGTAAATGATTATATTCGCTATCCAGTAAAACATTCAATTTCTGGCAAGGTGTCTAAGATCGGCCACATTTTGCCAATTTCCCGTTGTAAGATCGGGGTTCACCCCAATCATTCTTGATGCTTTATTTCAGGACGGTTGACCGCCCTAAATTTCACATGAAACCCCATTTTGTGGCCATGACTAACAGGAAAACATCGAGTTCCAAATGATTTTTTTTAAAAATGGGGGAACCATCCTGAAACGGAGATTTCACCACTAGAAACGGGGGGGCTTTGACCCTCCATGTCTCTTAGAGATGGACCACTGCACCCTGGAGGCCTGGATTTGGGTGCTGCCCGGCACGCCCTGCGGGGCAGCACAGCGCCAGGCCTCGCAAGTCTTGGGGCAGGTGCGTGGCGGGGCGGCTCAGGGGTGAAAACGTTGATGCGAATGACGGGAAAAACATGGTAGAAAAGCAGACTGATCCAGAAGGAAAGTCGTGATGACGCTTCTGAGAAGTTGGTTGGACATGCGATTCTACTCGTGGGTTGAAAGCGCACTCATCTCCGTAGAACTTGGACTTCGTTGGGTTGGCTCGACTGGGAATCAACCACTTAGAGCCAATCCAAGACATTATAGCAACCACTAGCACCCCCCTTATACATAGTGCACCTGAATATGTATACATATTTCCCAGGACGGACGTTATGTCTATCTGAGCGTTCGTCCTTGGTGGCTTATCCGCCTTAGTAAGTAGGTTATAAGTTCTACGTGGATCGACTGGAGCAACCTTAGTCATCCCCCTTGTGAGCAAATTTCACAACGTGCTTGTTGCATGGGGTGAACCACCAAGTATATCCAGTACCGATTTTTTGTTGGTGATATCCAATTATCTACACTTTTGGCGGGCAGATGTTTGGAATGATTGACCCGACTATTTTGGAATTCTCCTCAGTACTTGACATGATGGATAATATCTAGGCGTGTTTATGGTGGTCAAATGAACCTAGGTTAATTGTATCACAGTATGAGTGAACATTTAAAATGCTCAAGAAACAACAGAGTTTGGTCATATTTGGCAAGAGGCCATCCCTTTTTTGCACTTTTCATTGGTTTGACAAGCCCACGGAGCTGCTATCAATTCCGATCCTTTTGGTTCATCGTTCATATTGTTGTTAGCTTGCACCTACCCTCCATTGAGACTAACATAGAGCTCCAAAGAATTGGGCGGCAAGAGGATCTTTCGGTGGTCACTCTGGATCGCGCTGGAACTCAGATATGACAGATAGAAACTGTCAGAATATGTGTCACAGAAATGTGAGCACATATGTAAAAGCTGCGGGTTTTTCATCCTACTTGGATCTACTTGGGTTTTTAACATGTTCAGAGTCCACTTTTGACCTGGAAATACATGGCTAACATCATCAAACATGGCTTTAAAACATCGTCAAACCATGGGTACAACATGGGTAAAACTCCCATGTTTTGATCCGGCGCAGGAGGTAGTTCGCTTGGAAGGGCCTGAAGGACTTCTGGATGCATCCAAGCCTTTGGGTCCAATGGAAGAAGGCACCAGGGCGGCCAGGGTTGATGATGATGATGATGATGATGATGACGATGATGATGATGATCGTTACTTCTTACACGTTCTTACAACACATAATCGTTACTTTTCTTGATTACCATGTTTATCAAATATCTAACATCAAATCATACTCTCGATCCAGGTTCGGGAAAATTCAGCCGAGAAGTCCTTGGTGTTTATACTAATTAGTGCCTGAATGAATGAAACGAATAGGATCTAGAAAGCAAACACTTTACAAGTACTCATCAACTCTAAGGGGTCGCTTCGATTTCAATTTTCTATGCCAGAGTTCCCAACAGCAGTCACTGCTGTCGGGTTATATAAATCTCTTTGTCTGGGACTGGTCCGGTGCGGATGCGAGGGAACCTGGAAGCACTGCTTACTGCCGTTGGGTTGCAAGAGCTTGGCGAATCTAATTTGTGTGTAGATCAACGTGTCCCATGGTCAAACTTGCTTTTACCATAAAGGGGGGTGGTCATCGCCACATTTAGAGGGGTTTTTCGCCTATGTAGCTATACCCATGAGAAGGAATCCCATTGGGCTGGGATGACCTATCCACTCCTGTGAAGCCATAGGATCCACCGGCCCCAAATTTACCATTAAAATCGAAATTCTATGGATGGTATAAACCATCAACATATGGGGAGTTTCTTAAAATGGGGGTACCCCCAAATCATCCAAGTCATTCGACCAGTATACTTTAACACATATAACACATAGTATAACTTGGGGATCCTCCATTTCACATCACACGAAAGCTCCGCAGGTCAAGTGCTCTTGGCCCACGCCGACTCTCTGGACCTGGAAGAAGCTGGAGCGGATGCGCACCCAGCGAGTCGCAGCGCTGGGGTGGTGCAAGGCATTATGGACTTCGGCTACCACGAGTACTTGAGTCACTCGGAGACGATGTGGGTCAGAAAAGTGAGCTTGGTGACTTCGTAATTCAATCGCTTTTATATGCTTTTATAGGGTCCAATACTGAAACACATTTTTTTCAGCATGTTTCTGTGGAAGTGTTCTTTATTTTTTATATATGTTCAAACGTAATAAGAATCGGAAAATGGGATATGATGGGATATGGTTTATGCCTTTGGGCTTACCACAGTACGAATCATGCATCAATTGGCTCCTCCACAATTGAACAGTGTCAAAAACCCATTATTGCAAAACCGTTGGTTAATGGGGACCTTCAAATAAAGGGTACTGTCACCACCGAAAGATCGTCAATCGCTTTTTTTTTTGAAAGCTGCTCAATTTATTTGACTCAAACGATGATGATTATAGAAATTCAGCCAGAATCCTAATGATGATGATGATCGAAGACCAATTGGGTTCCGCGCGTTCGCTCATCCTCGCTATAGTTTTTTCTCAAAAAACCTCCATACCAAATATCTGGATAAATTACAACTACCTCACTGGAACGATGCTTAGCAATGACGGGTAACTATGGTAACTATCCCCAGCCCAACATTTCTGGCTGGTGAATTGCTCTGGCTAATTTATCCAGAAATGTCCTAGGTCTTTTCTTTTGTTCCTGGGACATTTTACAGGAACCCCCCCATATCAAACATGGAAAAACATGGAAAACAACACATGATTTACCTGATGTTGTTTCCTCCGAAACGGAATTGTCCAGGTGAAGCGTGCCATTTCTGTCACCGCTTCCATGTGACTTGGTTCAGATCTTGATGTCGTTTTTTTTGTTTTTTGTGAAGAGTAGGGATTTTTCACCATGAACCAAGGGGGGATGAAGCGACAAGATCTGGGGAATCACACATATGGCACATATGGGAAAATTGAACGGTGTCACAGCGTGATGTGTAGTTTTATACAACCTCATCTCCTGCCATTGTTTGCTGATGATATATGTCTTCACCAGCTAAGCTTGCCTTTCTTGCAGTGCATGACGAAGACTGGGAAGAAACCGACTGGTGACTGGTGAAAACCATGGGCTAGATGGTGAGTGGGTGATGGGTTGATCTTGCCCAACTTTGAGTTGTTTGCAGGGTAAGGTTGACTATCAACCTTTCTTGAAAGCTACACACGGACCTGGCGAGGACCTTACTGTCAATGGTGGGTTCTTGTTGGGGAAACCAAGAGCATCTCATTTTTTGTCAAACTTTTCAGGTTTGACATCACCAAAAAAGATCAAAAAAGTGGTGAACACTTTTAGTTGCTCGCCCCCTCGGAACTATTCACTCTATGTTCGATTAATGCCCGCATACAGCCTGTCAACACCCAAAGATGCTCCATGAACATCGGGTAGTCCGCCCATGTGTATCTGATACTGATAGGACATCTTACATATCAATCCTTTGGTACATGGACATCCATGTCCTTAATATGAGAGGATTTAACGACGGTCATGACTTGTTTCCATTTAGCATTTCATCTTCATGCCATGGTGTGCCAATGGACCCACATTAATGAAGCAGTGACTAGTCTTGCGGGGCGGATCCAAGTGAAAAGAGCTTGGAATTGGATGATGCAGCGATTCACAGCCTAAATCGGTCCTAAGATTCACAACCCCAATTTCGCATATGTTTGCGCAATAGCCAAATTGAATGGTTCGCCAGTGGTTGTGCTTGCACTATTTGAATGCTTTTTGCTGGATCTGCAAAATAGATCAAAGTGACACGTCTGTTTTGAGGATGTAGTTCATACAACCAATTAGCCATAAAACCATCAAAACAATTCAAAACATATGGTATGAACTATACCCTCAACATCCCTCAACCATATTTCCCACATCATAGTTCCAAGCCCTTTTCCCATCATGTGGTCAAGCCAATCCGCCAATCGACGCCTCAGGTGATCATCAAGTGCCCCAAAGCTTTAGCCGAAGCCACAAAGGTGACCGGGATTGAAGCTGCTCAGTTTTCTCGGGTCGAAACCAGAACAAATGTGGACTGATCTGAAGTAGAAAGCAAGACTTTGCCCATCTTTGCACCATTTTAAGGTGATTTCCAGCGGCAACTCAAAAGGATTCATATGGTTAAATTATTTCTGTAGTAAATCCATGCAAATCCCATCGTTGCCCCCATTTCTTGCTCGTTGAAATCCAATTTTTGTTCGTATTCATCCTCGTGTCACTTCACAACCTGTCGATGGTCTTAACCAGGGTTTTTCTGGTGCCACTGGACTCATTTGCTGGAGGATGATTTCACTATGTGCCTAGATTGTAAAGGTTATAGTAGGTGGGATAAGTTTCCCCAGATATGAATGGGAGAACTCTAAAGTCTAGGGCTCTTATTCACCAGGATTGTTCACCTGTTTCTGAATGGGACGATCATGCGAGTGCGATCGGAACGTGGTGAGTTCTCGTTTCCAAGGTGGGCCTCAAAAATTGTTGGCAACAACAGGTTGGCGTGAAATATTTTGTTCCAAGAATTAGATGATGGGAAAATTTGCAGGAACCCCGGAACTCATGGTTTCCGGTTCACATTAGAACCAAACAAGCAAAATCAATTTGTGGTCTACACTATACACGTCCGTACGTTTGTATCCCTGATGCTTGGGGCCATGCGGATCGAAGCACTTCATGACATGGGGGGAATCCCTTCGTAGTCGAATGGTCACGATTCGTGTCGGTCCGACTGGATGGGTACTGAAGATGTGGTCCCTCTAAAGATTTTGCCTTTTTGATGGGAATACCCTCTGGTGAACTAACATAACTATGGAAAATCACCATTTTTGATGGGAAAATCAACCATAAATGGCCATTTTCAATAGCTATGTTAGTTTACCAGAGGGTATATGGGGATATATAAACCAAAGTTTTTTTTTTTTGGGGGGTATCCAGAATCCAAGACTGCTGCTGTAGCTTAGAACATCGGAGAAAACCGGAGGGTATCACAAATGGGTATACCATCGCATACTACCCACATTTGTTGGTGGCTTCATTCTTTTTTAAAACCATACCGGTATGTGAGATGATGATGGATGATGACCCCCAATGACGAGCATGTCTTTCAGAGGGGTCTGCGAAGCACCAGGCAGCAATGATAGCATCCAAACTGCCATCTCTGCTAGGAAAACGTCATCGCAAAGTTTGCAGCTCGGCTCTCTAATGACGATTTTCTTCGGTGGAAGCCCAATGCAGGATTCAGCCTGAAGTTTATGGGTCAAATTGGTGTTGGGATGCCGCCGATGACGATGACGAATCAATGATGATGATGATGATGATGATGATGATGATGATGATGATGATTTTTACCACCGCAAGTAAATGGTGGTTTTCCATGATTTTCCCAACACAGGGATATTTCACCAACCGATTCTGCGGACGTGGAGATATTGCACTATGTTCCTTTTCAAACAAATGCGTTTCTAACCTTCACCCCATCATCCATTGAACCTTTTTATATATTTTTATTGAATATTGGTTCA
Organism: Symbiodinium sp. clade C Y103; assembly: GCA_003297045.1. Taxonomy (NCBI): domain Eukaryota; class Dinophyceae; order Suessiales; family Symbiodiniaceae; genus Cladocopium; species Cladocopium sp. clade C. The sequence goes on along the minus strand of BGPT01000350.1, from coordinate 148,923 downwards.
TAACGTTTTGGGGAATGGGAATGCATTCTCCGCTTATCCTTGAATGTTTTACATATATATATATATTATATTATATATATATATCTCTCTCTCTACTGATGTATGTAGTATATACTATGGATGCATTATAACGACCTCACTGCGACGTCACTGTAATCTGTGGCCATTAGGTGGGCTTATCCCAATATGGTCAACCTTTTGAGATTCTCTTCTGGGGTTTGGCCGTAGACCACAAGATTCTTGGCCGAACTTTTTAGGCTTGTGAATTCTGATGATTCATCATTCATCCATATACACAGATAGCAACCCCCCAAAAGATAGAACAGTTACTGTATATTATACAATTATACCACTATTTTAGAGTCTTAGAGGGATTTTACATTTTCAAATCTTTTCTATCTATTTTGGGGACACGTTAACACGTAGAGGATAGTCTTTGATACTATACTACTATACCCCGAGCGGAAGCGCTGCATCCCGATCCGAGGAACCCAAAGAGTTCTCGTTGACGATCCGCGGCTTGCGGCACGACTTCCGCTTGAGAAGAAGCTTCGGTGCCTAAGCAGCAATTCTCATGGGATTGTACCCTCTGGTATATTAACATAGACCCTGAGAATAGCTATTTTGAGAGGAAACTAATCTTCCAATCCCTATCGGGTCTATGTTAATTTACCAGATGGTAATTGGAGAAAAACTGGGACTTATACATAATGGGATTTTAATAGGACATAGGATTTAAGGGGATTGACTGGGACTTAATGGGATTCAAAGGGAGATTCGTGAAGCGACAATAGCGCAGGGGCATAATGGGGGATATCATGGGACGTATTTCATGCGATACATCACGAATGTGTGGTGTCAATGGTGCACACTGCGTAGTAGAGCACCCGTAAAAAAAAATGGCAACGCTACTATTGGGAAGATGAAAACGTACTGAATCTTTCACGGGGTTTTTGTTGGGATGTTTTTCGGGACATCAATGGCATATTCATGGAATATTATGGACTATTAATGGGATTGAATGAGTGGCTCATGGGATTTAGTGGAATATAATGTGAGATAAATGGAGATATTACTTGGATTTAATGAGAGAGTGAATCAATGGCATTTAATGGGATACATCTAGAGGTTAGTGGGAATATTGATGGGATTCAATGGGCTATTAATGGAATATTAGTTAGAGTCACAGGATATTGATTGTACACGAATGGGATTCAATGAGGTGTCAGTGGTATTGAATACGAGATTGATGGGATATGGGATTCAGAGTTTTAAAGGATATCTATGAACCAACAAACTAGCACAACGGGGACACAAGGGTGACATTCTAGGATGTAATTCATGGGATATATGACCAATATCATGGAACTGGGGTGTACCCTCAAAATTGCAATTCGAAGGGGGACATGATGATAAAGTACTGAAGCGTGATTTCTGTGTTTAAATCCCACGTGAATCGGGCAAAAATGGGTGATTCAGAACTGTCCGTTTCAATACCAAAACAATCTGATTTTAGATGATTTGGAATTGCAGGGTACCCCCATTTTTAGAACCACCAAATGGGATATATATCACACAAAGCCTGCAGTGTCAAAATTAAATTACTAGAATATAGCCATTTCACCAACAAATCATGGAACATTCTTGTGAACTCACTCACCCTCTGGTAATTCAACATAGCCGTGGAAAATGACCCATTTGTAGATGATTTAACCTCTAGCAATATAACATAGCTATTGAAAGTGATTTTTTAAATAGGTAAATCGTCTACAAATAGGCTATTTTACATAGCTATGTTGAATTGAATTACCAGAGGGTGCCTACATTTCCATGGCCATTTTGCATGGCTGTGTCAGATCGCCAGTAGTTGATTTTCTGCCCTAGTTATCCCTGTTCTTGGTGGTTCTATTCCCGTTATATATTCCATCAACAATGGCAATTTCATAGGGAAAAGGATGATAATTTTTCAACATGGTTGATTTTCCATGGCTATATTCTACCACTTCATTGCCAGTATAATTGACAAAGCAGCTTAACAACTATCTTCACTACTAGCTGTTATTCTAACATATATTCCAACTTGATAACCCATTATGTAAATAGTTCATATCCATTGCCTTATCAACCATCTACCCTCCGGCAATCAAACATGGCAATGGAAAATCCCCCACTTAGTTCGATCCTTTTCTAATGAAACCTCCATTCAGTGCGGGGAATTCCCAACGGCCCACCATGTTTGATTCCCAAAGGGATATCCCCATTAATATCCCCATTATGTCCCGATTATGGTTGATTTTAGATCCCAATTATCCCATTATTGGTGTGTATATCGCTCTATTACAATTCAAATTCCCACTAACTATATCAATGTCCCAATTATATTCATGTTTTGTTACCAATTCATGGTGGTTATATCAGTATTACATGCCCACTGCCAGCCTCCAAGGTGGTGCTCCCAGAGTAAAATGTTGGTTTACAAGCCCCATCAACTAGTTCGATATATATATATATATCTACCATCAACCCAAGTGATTAGCGTTATAGAGCAACTCAACTAAGTGCTGTGGATTTTCCAGAAATCCCGCACCAGTTCGTTATAATCCTATTGTCATCTATTGTCTACAGTGTTTCATACTTACCAATGGTTACCAACTGGTACAGGATTTCTTCCATCACTTCGATCCACAGTATGGAGCACCACCTTGTTTACCATGACCCCCAGAAACGCTTCAGGTGCCAAGACCTCACTACCAGTGAGCTTTAAGGTCTCTCCCGAGAGATGTCGCTGGGCAGACATGGCAGTGCGGGTTTGAAGCAACAGACAACCGAGGAAAAGCTCATGGGTAAAGCCCAGGAAAAGGAAACATACATATATATATATATAATACTGTATATAGATATATACAAACATACATATTATATATGTATATAATATATATATATATATGTATGTATACATGTATAAATGTAAATATGTATATGTGTATATGTATATATGTATATATGTATATGTGTATATGTATATATGTATATATGTATCTATGTATATATGTATAAATGTAAATATGTATATATGTATATATGTGTATATGTATATATGTATATATGTATATACGTGTATATGTATATATGTATATATGTATATACACATATACGTATATATGTATATATGTATATATGTCTGTATGTTTGTATGTGTATATGTATATATGCATTTATGTATATATGCATTTGTATATATATATATGTCTGTATGTTGATATGTACTGTATATATGTATATATGCATATATGTATATGTATATATATTTGTATATATGTATATATGTATATATGTATATATGTATATATGTGTATATGTATATATGTGTATATGTATACATGTATACATGTATACATATATATATGTATATATATACATACACATATACATGTATATATATGTATATGTATATATACATATATACACAACATATGTGTATATATATGTGTATATTTGTATATATGTATATACATGTATATATGTATCTATGTGTATATGTATACATGTATGTATATATATGTGTTTATATATATATACACCGCGTATACATGTATGCATATATGTGTATGTATATATACACGCATACATACATACATACATACATACATGCATGCATACACACATACATACATACACATATACACACATACACACATACGTACATACATACATACATACACACACAACATATGTATATATATGTATATATATGTATATATATGTATATATATATGTATATATATATATATATGTATATATATGTATATATATATATGTATATATATGTATATATATGTATATATATATATATATGTATATATATATGTGTATATGTATATGTGTATATATGGCGGATTTTCCACATGTTAATTTTCTCAAGGGTAACTTGTTTATCCAAAGTACAAGGGGGATAGCACAAAAAAACATGTGATGGGTAGATTTAAGTAAGAACAATGGTGATGCAAGCAGCGGTTGAGGGGATCCAGCCAAGCAAGATGATACTTTGAAACAGCTATTAAAGCATATTAACAACTCCATCTATGGATATTTGTAGGGATTTCCCATGATTTTCCCATTAAACCCTTGTATATGTATATTGTTGAGGGCATTCCAGTTTGCTTTAGTGAGCGTTCTGTTCATCTTCCTGGCTGGCAATACGGCAACATGGGATGGGTTGTACCAACTACCAACTATTTATGGTAATATTGGGGATAGTGTGTAACTGGGTTTACCACATTAGCAAAGATAGTACACACCAACCCTTCAAAGCCAAACCTGATGACAATCATGTTTCAAACCATAAGACCAAAAACCAGAGTGGTGATTGGCATGTTCGATGCCCAGATATGCCGTTTCTTTTTTGACCGTGATCACAGGCATCAGCATTGGGATGGCTGACGAAGAAAGAATCTTCAAATTCAGCTCCGAATGATAGGGATTTTTAACACCATCACTTATAGAGAAGTTATAGCTTTATGCTTAATGGATTCAAACGAACATGAATTATATTATATTCTATTGGTGCGATGCCTATGCTTTCACCAGCTTCGATGGTTGAAGACCCTGTATATTTCAAATGCTCCTTATGACTCACCCACATATACCCAGATGACCTCAAACCGTTTGGGCCTCAGTCTCCGGCCAGGTACTGTTGCTGTTTCACCTGGCAAGAAGGTTTCGTGGGTGGGCCGTGGCTTTGAAAGTGGGTGAATATCACCCGCTTCCCAACCATTTACCAACTTTGTTTGGATCATCCAAATACCCCAACTGACGCAACCCATGACTCTCTGGCAACCGACTGGCAATCAACCTGGCAACAAACTTGGCGCCACAATGCTGTAGTCAAACATGGCTGAGAAATCCTCATGGGAAAATTGTCTGACGGCACCTCATGGAGCAACTGAAATACGGGGCCTTGAAAAAGGGACGCTTTGGAGGCTGCTTAGTCCATTAAAGACCACGAGACAAAATCACATTCTGACCCAGCACTTCACCGAAAATGAGGCCGTCACTGACACCCGGATATTGGGCCCGGCACACGGGACGAAATGCGCACCATCACCACGGATGGATTCACTTTTTGGTGCAGATAGGTGTGGTCAAAGCCAGCTGCAAGATTATCAACAAGCAGGTGGATTGGCGCGGAAGATGATCTACAGTCGTGGTGGCTTTTCCACGTCTATGTTTGTTATCTCGAGGCTACATATATTATATAGTCGTCTTGGAATAGATTGAATAAGGATTTTTCGAGAAATCATCGCTAAAATGGACATAGTTTTCAAAGTTCCATATTCTATCATAGTCTATCTACTTCAGGATGATCATATCAATGTGTGTATATATATATGTATACATATATAGTCATATGTACATAGATTGTATTCTGATTACTGGAGGGTACTTGTGTTCACCCCACTAGCTTGTAGCAAGCTTATTCCCAGCCAAATTACAAGTGCACCAAGCCCACTTATCCCACTTGTCCCACTTGTAAGTGTGGGGTATATAATTTGACTAGGACTTGTGGGATGAAACACCAGGTTGGGTACCCCCACTTGATGGTTGTGGTCATCACTTTCTCCGTAAAAAAAATGCCATCTGCATGGCATACCCCATGTTCAGACACACCCATCTATGATCTTGGTATGTCATGTCAAAAACATATATGATATAGGTTATGTCCCATTGTATCCCATTATATCTCATATAATATCCGAGGAAAATGGTTGGTTGCTGTTGGTGATAAGTGACATTTCCCCATGTTTCAATGATGAAATTCCCCATCCGCGCGGAGCCTTGCAGGTGGAGCTCATTTTACGTCCTGCCTTGCCGGGTAGCTTTGAAGCTGGACGCCTGGCTGTACTGTGACGTGGTGGGCTGATTGTTGGGATGTACTCTCAGCACATGTACATTATAGTATAGCATATGATATTTGGTGGATACAATCATTCCCACCCTTTTGGGAATAGAATTCAGGGATATATGGGGACATATATATGTATATATATATATGTATGTGTAGATGTATATGGATATGTATATATGTACATATATATATATATGTACATATATATATATATGTTTGTGTATATGTATATGTATATGCATATATACATATATATGTGTGTATATATGTATATGTGTATATGTATTATATGTAAATGTATATGTATATGGATATGTATATGTATACCTATATGTATTTGTATACGTATATGTACATGTATTCGTATATGTATACGTATATGTACATGTGTATGTATACGTAGACATATGACGTAGACATTTACATTGGCACATATTGTCAAAGGAAGTTGGGAAGCAATCTTCCGAGTTACGAATGACTTTTATTCGATTAAGTTTCACCACAATAACAATTCACCACAATAACACTTCACC
>BGPT01000350.1:28108-137972 GCA_003297045.1 Symbiodinium sp. clade C Y103 | reverse complement strand
TTCATCTGTGACATTGTTTCAACAGCGCAGCACATGTGCGCAGCGCACGCACGCACGGGCCTGGCGCACGCACGGTGCAAGCAAGTTCTATAGATGAAAGAGGTCTTTTAGTATATCCAAAAGGCAACTTCCGCCCCGCCTCGTGCGGGTACTACTGGTACATCTGGATATGAACTCATTACTTGGATTTGCCTAAAGATGTGGGATTCACCCCAACCTGTTAGATAATCAACAATTCTCAAATTTTAGGTTCAGTAGTCCAGCTGCCCAGATGTCCCACGCCGCGAAGCCGAAGATTTACTGAGGAAAACGGGTGAAACTTCAGAACCTTCAAAGTAAGGAGAGGGCTTGGGGTTGGAGGATGAGGCGTTGCATTAGTTGGTCTCAAAAATTAGGGAAAGCCGGAAAACCATGGAAACTTCTATATAAATATCTCTAAATCCATCCAAATGCACTGGTTGATCATCATTTGAGTCAAAGGGGGTATACCAGGGACCCCCATCTGAGTCAGAATGTGGGATTTGACCGATGGAATTGGTATGTCAAGCAACAGTGGTGGTGAAAGAACCAACAAAAACTGGGATTTCTATACTTGCCTCAAAAACTGAGATTCTTCTTATTCCCATATTTCTATACTGCCTAAACAAATGGAATAAGATCAGGAGAGGACCCATAAGGTATTGGGTTCTAGCGTCTATAGAGATGGTTTTTGGCCGTTAGGTCAGCATTTAAAGCCAGAAATTCACGAGATTTACATAGATTTACCCTTCGGTAATCAAACATGGCCCTTGGAAATCCCCCGTAAATGGCGGTTTTGATGCGAACATAATCTCTAAATGGGGGATTGAAAAAATCGCCACGTTTGATTATAGCGATTCCCGGAGGGTCTCGGTGAACATTTATGAGGCCCTGGTGTTCCCAGCCCAACTCTTATGGCTAGATTGAGCTCAAAACAAATGTGTGTAGATGATGGGTATATGGTCTACCAAGCCGACTCCTCAGTGTTTCCGCCCGAAAAATGCCTTGGCAATGCATGACACCGAGCTGGCGAAACCTGGAGATGGTCTGTGTTCGAGGTTTTGGCTCAGAAAATTAATGGTCAATGATGAAAAATACGGATACATAAGCTTCGTCTGGGTTTCAGATGGCCAAAACATGAGGAACCGATAATGTTGAGATAGAGCAGTTCCCTGGAGGATCACCCAAAAAGTGGCCACTAGACCAACATGCAATGAATTAGGCCAAGTTCACTCAAGTTGACTAGATTCCTTGGGTTGCTCTAGAAAAGGAATCTTTATTGCCAGAAACACGTTCTGTATTTTTTTCGCGGACCTGAGGCTATTCTTAGCTTTTGCTACTCACACCAGGCAATGCACAACTCACACCAAGCAACGGACAATGCCGACCTAATGTGTTGGTGGATTTTCACTCATTCCACTGTAGATACAGAAAAAATCTGGCAGCTATTGTATAGCTAGAAACCAACTGAAACTTGGAATTTCGTTGCTTAGAAAAAAAAACATATTTGGATGAATTGTATTGACCTCACGTCGGAAATTGGATTGGCGGAATCATCCCCATTCCTGGCCGAACTTTTCAGCTTTTTCAGCTTGGTGTATTTTATTTCAGCCACGATACATGTACATGCATATACTATATATTAATATATATATTATATACAGTATACTATATAGTGACAGTAATGTATATATATATATGATTATATGATATTTGGGGGATATAACATGATATAACAACTAAAACCCATTATATATATATATATATGTAATATAATTATATAATATACACCAATTTTATCCCATAAAAACTGTGCCCCTTGTTCCATCTCGCAGGATGCTGTGCGACTCAATGGGCATTTCGGTACCATCCAAGGCTTTGTGGCGCCTTGGCGGCCGAACGAGACCAAGAAGTTGGTGATCACAGCATACAAAAAATAGAGAAACTTAGGATTTCTTAGGATTTCTTAGGATTTCTTCGGATTTCTTCGGATTTCTTCGGATTTCTTAGGGTGAACCATGATTTCAATATAGGGAAATAAATAAATCTTAGGATTTCTTAGGGTCAACCATCCAAAATATAGAGAAACTGGATGAACCTTTTTTTTTTTCATGAGAAACAGGGATGGAAAAGTGGGACACAACCTTTGGTAATCAAATGGGGAGCCGGTTGAAGCTACGAATTGAGTTTCCCCAGCACATGAAAGTTTATCACAGTTCCCGTTTTGCGTTTCTTTTTTTGAGTTTGGAGGTGTCTCATGTGTAATTGTCAACAGCTACCCACACCCAAGTGACCTCCCCTGACAGACAATAGCGCATTACTAAGAGGTTGTCAACCGCCATAAACCACACTATAATAATCTATAATCCATCAATAAGCCATAGATAATCATAAATTATTATTCAAATCCATCAATAAACCACCAATTCATCAGTAAAACATACTAAACTCAATCAACCACCATTCGCCCCTTTTTTTAGACAGGTCCTTTTTTTCCTCCCAAGTCTTCGGTGCCTCACAACGGCACCGTTTTTGCCATCAAGGACGGCGACCTGAACGCGGTGCGCTATGCAGTGCAGTTGGATGACGGCAACCCGGGCCCAAAAGCTTGGCACCCTTGATTTGTTGAAGGGAAGATCTTAACCGGAAACCAGGGTTTTTACATGTTTTTACCATGAAATATTGGGGATTCTTCTAAGTTTTCCCTTAGACCAATAAACAATGATATGATGGCTTGGAAACGGCGACTATTAAATATTATTGTTGGTTATTTTGAACCGGTGATTTTGAACGTTGAGTGGTTATTATATGGGGATTATACGAACTGGTCTAATGGGGACTATGAACTGACCCAGAATAGGAATACAGTACTTACGAACTAAGCAGTAAGTATGGTTTGGAAATGATGATTTCTATGCTTGTTGCCATATCATTGTTGATTATAGATGTACACATCTATTGTTGTTACTTATTATTGGTAATCATTATTGCTTATTATTATTACTTTTCAAAAAATACATACAGTATGAGTTTTGATCATTGGTCTTTACTTTTGGTCATATACGATATTAGATGATTGATCTATAATGAGTCCAATCAAAGCTCATTGAGGTAATTTGGGGATCTAATGGGGAAAAAGATGGAAAGGCAGCTATGGAAAACAAAACGGAACATTTTTTTACTTTGGACATTTGGGTCACATGACTATCCAGTGGTGAATGGAGGGAGCGATTCGGAGCTGTGGTTGTATCCTACTACTCAATGGGGAGCCAGTCGGAGCTACGAATCGAGCTTGCGAACCACATGATAGAATAGAAATACGAATGGTTGATGCACTAGTTTTCTTTTGGAAACGGTGATTCCTATGCGATTATATATTTATTGCTTGTTATTGTGATTGGTTAGGATTCTGGTTCGGATTATTAGATATTATTATGGTAAGATTGCTTGTTATAGGGTGTGAATAGACCTAGCTGGTTGGTGGGTGACAAATTAAACAATCAAAGCCCACCATTTCATACATTTGGTTATTTTGGTTGGGATACCTACTCACCAAAAAAAAGTGGGATCCGGATTCGGGGTATACTTCGTTCATGGTCCAACTGCGGCAAGAATCAACAAACATAATTGTTGGGGTCGCCGAAATGGTGGAAGCTTGGTTGAACCCCCTGTGAAAATCCTGATGTTTCACACGAAAGACAGTAGTTCCTCATGACTTTGCCCGGAAATGATGGTAGCTACTCATTCAGCAAACCCTAGGGACATGGACGAATCAACAGATTTCAGGAAGGGTGAAGCTGATGGAAATGGGAATCCTTCCTGACCAGCCTTGATTTGGCAATGGTAGTGGGATATTTCATGGCCATAGATGGGGAAACCAACGCAAGTCAGGGATTGACAAGAACTGACTGAGATGTACACGCTATGAACTGCGAATCCTGCTTCAAGTCGGCACAAGCCAAGGCGAAAAACTCCGGGTGCGTCCCAAGAACATGGTTTTGGTCAGCTGAATGCTGCTGAACCCGCCAGCCAATTTAGTTGTTTGGGGTTTCGTTGTTTTGTCTGAAAGTTACTTGAAATGGTGATCGACAAACGCTATAGTTTAAGCTGCAACAAAATATCGGAGACATTGTAGCCAACATATTTTTGATGCGATCCCAAACGTGGAACAAAACACAATGCGATCATCAATTGGCTGAGATGTGCATTGCATGAAACCTTTCATGCAGGTGAGTAGGTTAGATTCCAGTTTTTCGTTTGATAGGTTTATGGATCATTTGTCCTCCATTTTGATTGGTGAATAGAAAATCCAGCTGAGAATCCTATTCAAAGCCATCTCTTTGAGGCTGTAACTCTTCAAACCCATCTGTAGTTAGTTGAAAACCATAGTTTTTATCTTGTTTTGGATTATGCAGGATCAGCCCTCATCGCACTGGCGGGCGCTCCGCAAGATAGAACATTAAGACGTACTGTTAGGTGGGTGATGCTTGTGAATATATTTGGTTTGCTCAAACGAGATAATCTGTCCAAGACACCTAAATTGGCAGTCGTTTCTGTGCATTTGTACGTTGCATCACACCTGTACGAGTAGACTTCATTGCCTGAGTTCCCAAAATCTCTGTGCTAGTGGCCGAAAGTCGGTGGTTGACACGGCACGAATTCGTTGAAACCAAAGGTGCTGCAGTTGCATCTTGTTTTTTTTCCTGGTGGGAAACCCCAAGTTGCGACCAGCGACAAGATGGCGTTGTCCAGAAATGGGGTGTTCCATAACCATACCCCAAATATGATCCAACAATCATAACTGATGTGTTCTTCGACAAATAAACATGGCTTAAACCCAGAAATGGGGTGTTTAATACATGGCTTGTGGGAAGTTGATGATAAATCTTGAGACAATCCTTAATTGGCGAGAAAACTGAAAATAAATCATGGTTTCTGAGGTTGGCGATCCGTGGACTTGCAAATTTGTGGCGAAGCTCGTGGAACGTCATGGAACGTCCATATATATATATATATGTATTAACATCTCTGTTGCTTGATGGTAAACATAGGTTTTTTGCTAGCTTTTCAAACGGAGATTGTGCAATTATATGCAATTGTCCAACACGGAAGGAATGGGTCATGGGTCAATACCTCTGATTTTCCAACTTGGGGGATGAACATTTTGTAAGTCAAAGGTGATGGTAAACCGTCCACTTTTTGGGGAGAGCTTTGGGTCAAAGCTAGATAAGATGATAAAAGATCCCAACATGGAAAGGTTCATGTCGAAGAAATCCTGACATCCCACGGATCGTAGCTAAAGTTGGGAGCGAAACATTTGATTACCTTCTGGTAAACTGACATAACTATGGAAAATCACCTTTAATGGGAAAATCAACTATAAATAGCCATTTTCAATAGCAAACTGTTAGTTTACCAGAGGGTACATTGGGCTTGTCCGAGAAACGGGTACCCCTATGGCGACGATTTCGGAGGATAACTTGGAGTCACCTCACCAGATGGAACTGCAACGAAGTTGTGAGACGACGTGCAGGGTGGAGTGGGTGCGAATGGTGAGGTGTATTCTGGTTGCTGCGCAATGCTGAAGATGCAAATGGGGTCTATACCCTGCGGATCCCTCTCGCAATCAAACATGGCGTGGAAAATCCCCCATTTAGTTCGATGGCTTAAATGATTAACCACCGGATTTTGGGGTTATTCTCAGACAAACTCACTTTTGAAAAGGGCTCATGAGTCCCCTCTTCATTCGTCCCTTTCCTCCAGCAGCCCTCGACGATTTTTTCGCTTCACTTCGACAGCCGCTGAACGAAAAATTGCCAGGTACTTTGGGTTGGGTGGCAGGGCACCTGAACATTTACTGGATGTGGCGGCTGTGGGCCAAAATCCACTTACCCTGGTGAACAACAATAAAGATGGGATTTATGGATATTTATGGATGTTCATCCTACCAAATAATTATAGTATACCGGTATACTGTGATTAATAAGTTTTGATCCATACCCAACTGACTTGTGGCTTCCCAGATTGTTCATATTCTTAAACTTGACCGTGACAATGAGTCCCAATCGGTCCCAATCGAGTGAATATTTTTGGGATGAAACCAGCAACCCGAGCCTGGTATTAATCTATCCCACTGTTTTCGTCCCCCCAAAGAACAGCTTCAGCACTGTATATCTAGTTTTCAGAGTATATCTTTTATGAGGAGAAGGCGGTTACCGTCTTGAAACCTCTCCAGAAAAGGGGACAAGATGAATCTCCTGTGGCCGATTTGTCTTGGATTTGCTGATGACTCGTCGTGACGGCTGGTGCTTGTGGGATGATGTCGGATTTTCCAAGGTCTTTGTCAATGATGAAAAGGCAACAAAAAATGGTAATTTATTTATACAAGGATTTTAATTTCAATGATTTTTAATGGGATTTATCCAACAAAACTGGTGATTTAATGGAATTTAATCTGTGACATTGGTAGATTTGACTCATCAATTCGAGTGCTCATAGTGCCATGAGTAAGACTCGTTTGATACTGGGCCTCGACCATGGCCGGCAAATGTCCAGCTTCACTGCTGCCACCATTGACCATTGTTCAGCCCAGACTAAAGGAAAAAACACTTGCAACCCATGGAGTGAAGGACTTGGCCTCAGACGCCTCTATATACCCGCTGGGAAGCAGAACTCCCAAAAGCTTGATCACATCGCTGATCAAAGAGTTTTTTTTACAACATTTACAGAAACTTCAGGTGTCAAACCTTTTATCCAGACATTTGAGGTTCATACTCATACGTATCATATCATATTCTCTACATTATCCCATGTTGTTCCAGATCTAATTTCTGACCTTTCAAAACATGCCAATCTTTTTTTATCAACCCATCGCTCGAAGTCTGTAGCCGCCATGGCACCGCTGCCATGGGCTGTTGTAAGAGTAGAAGCTTGGCAGAAGAAAACACCGGCAGATGTGGATCCCAGGAATAGCTACTATAGTGTGTACTAGTAACAACAACCCTATCTTTATGGGTAATAACATGTAATAACCATGCTTATATGATCTTATATGTATATATCCAAAATCAGGATCATGTCCAATCAGTAGCCATCGAAGCAGTGTTGTCAGCAAATTGATGGGATACACCTGCTGTGCCTCAGAAATTCACTGTAAACACCAAACATGTTCCCATGTTTTGAGAAGATGGGTATCAGTCAAACCTCCTGACTTCCCAGGACTGGATGGTACTAAACATGACCAAATTCGTGGGTCCATAGTACTATCCATGGATACCCTCTGGTGAACTAACATAACTATGGAAAATCACAATTTTTTAAGGGAAAAATCCACTATAAATGGCCATTTTCAATAGCTATGTTAGTTTACCAGAGGGTAATCATACGTTTTCCGATCTGAATCTCAAATGGACGAACCGGGAAACCACACTGTAATCGCTGGAGCTGTCAATAGAGTGACCTCGGTTCTGTGACATCTTAGCCTCTGGTGATTTAGCAGTTTGCGACCTGGAAAATCACCATGTAAATGGAGGTAACTACAGGTAAATCATTTAACTGAATGGACCATGAAATTGTTTTGCATGAACATGTTGATCATCTATCAGATGTGATGTGAACAATGATGACAACAAGCTAAGATGTTGAAACAATAACCATCCATACTGTTGAGCCAAGGAGAGCAAATTTAGACAGGATACACTCTTGGTCAAAGGGTAGGTCAACGACCGGGGCCCTCACCTTCTGGGGAAAAGATGATCCCTCAGATACGTAACGCTTTAAAGCTTCATGGGGGAAATGCATGAGTACTCTAGTTATATCCACCATAAACCCTAGAATTCACCAAGTTGTAAGTGAACTTCAGTATCACAAATCAGCTACGAATCTTATGATCTTATGCAGTCGTCATTCTTGTTAGTGGGATCAGCATCTTCTAGTGGTTTCATTTGCGGGCCTCACCTTGTATGATAATTCTCTCTCTCTCCTATGTACACATATCGCCATTGCATTCCAATTATCATTCAAGGCTTTAAGGTTTCAGGCAGAACAGCAACCATCGTTGATCGGAAAGAATTTAGCTGGGTTTGCCTGAAAATACGCTGCCCCTGAATCCATTGGTTGATTACGATTATTTCCTTGATAAACAGTGTCAATTTTGGGGTATGCCCCATTTTCACTGATTACAATTTTCTTCATAAAAGTTGTAATTTTGGGGTGTACCCGGTGTACCCCACTTTCAGGCACACCCAGATCTTTGATCCCTTAACTGTTCCATATCATGGCTGTATTTGGCCAGTGTTTTGGGGTCAGAGTTACAGTATACGGCTGTGCGGTTTGACTTTTTGTGGGTTGCCGGAAAATGGGAGCCACTAAAATCCAATTGAGATGGAAGCATCCAAAAATTCATAATAATAGTAAATATAGATATAATACATATATATATATATATATATATCATATATCGAGATATATAGATAGTTAATGGATGTTTCTTTGGGGTGAACAAGTCAACTTACAACTGGAGGCACCACCTTGTCTGAGGACGAAGATGGCTTGAGCCGAACATCGACTATGACCCAGACTTTCGGGAACAGCAGAAGGACGGCAGCTGAGCGATGCGGCTATGACGGCTATGATTCAAAACCCCTGGGAATCCCTGGGACCTGGATGGTACCCTAAGTCATAGCTGATATAGCTGGATGGTTATTCTCTAGGGTAATTTTATAGTTTTTGACCCATGAAAGTCTGAAGTTTAACGGAATAGAAAACTAAAGACTTAAATTCTACCCTCCTATAAATTGAAATAGATGTGGACAACCCACCATTGGTAGATCATGTTTGTAGGGAAACCATGGGGGTTTTCCACATCTCTGTTAGTCTACCCCAGGGCAAATTTGGGGTTGAACATGGATTCAGCATAGGTGTCCTTTTCTCACGTGGGGTTCCCACGGAATGTTTTGACGGAACATCAATTGGGAAAAAAAAGGTATGGCTGGATGTCAACTCCATCTAGTGGGTCAACCTTGGGGTTAACATTATAATCCTTTATAATCAGGGTTTGTCTGAAAATAGGGTACTCCCAATCCCAATGGATTCTAATCACAATCCCCACTAAAATGATGATGTGGAGGGTAGACACCATTTTCAGACACACCCATCTGTTTGATGAGTCAATTTCTTTAAACAAGATCCACAGTAGGAGAAACCTCCATCTGGAGGTTTCCTAAAATAGGGGTACCCAAAAATGGATGGTTTATAATGGAAAATCCGGATTGAAAATGGATGATTTGGGGGTACCCCTACTTTACGAAACCTCCATCTGTCTTGGGATATTACTTCAATGACCCCCCTGCCGCTGATCGTCCCACACTGCCGATGAGACTCGATTGCTCCAGGCAAGAGACTCCTAAAACGGAGAGAGGGTGGAGTAAACGATACGACATTAAACATCAATAAACATCATCTAAGATAAGATATAATAAGCTGGGAGATCCATATAGTATGATTTAATATAATCCCATGTTTGTATTTTTTTGCAGCCCCCATGGTAGGATCTCAAAGATGTGGTTTCATCCCCTAAATCCACCATGGTTTGTGGGGGCGAGAAAGGCTTTTATTCAACTTTTTTCGGAGGAAAGGAACCGAAATACCCGTATTACATCCTATTCTAAACGTTGTCAGTTAAGTCCCTGTTGATGGTTCTACATCCCATCCCGTTAGTTAAGTCTCCATAAGCATGGTTATATCCCACTTTATCCCATCATGTGTATATATAATTATACAATATATATTATATATACCTTTATATATACATATACTGTATACCTATACACCATTACATATATCCCATTATACCACCATCTATCACCTGGTAAGAATCTGTTAACTCCTTGGTGTTCCGATGTTTTTTCTTTTTTTCCCTTGCAGGTGCAGGGCCAAGTCTATCGCTGTCCAGCGGGACACGTCATGGAGGAGTTTCTTGGACAAAACATGGTGGGAGGCTTCGGGACCTCATTGAAATGATGGGTTCGGGAATTGTCACAAGAAAAGGCCTGAAATTTCAGGTTAGGTTAGGGAATTATTATCATTTGCTATGGCTATGTACATGGTATTTTCAAACCCATAAGTTGGGATATATCACCGATGAATATAGTGTGTGGACATGATTCGAGAACAACTTGCAACTGGAACTGCACCCCCAAGTGGCCCCCCCCTCCCCCTGGTGATCTTTCTTGGTTTTATAATCCCCGTGAATACTAAAATGAAAGGGCATGCCACAACTCCTAGTGAACTTGGAACTACAATCCAAACTACTGTAGCTAGGGAACTGGGACCCCACCTTGTTCCCCAATCCTATGGGCTGACATCAGCTTCCCCAGGACGTAGGCTTACTTGGGGGTCCACCATCTTCAGAGCTTTGGGAAAAAACCGGGAAAACATCAGAGCGATCCACCATTCTTCCCATGAGATTTTCACTGTTGTCTGTGGATTAACATCTGAAAAATTGGTAAACATGGGAAGAGGGGTTTTGTAGACATCAATTTTCGGGGGACTGTGTAACCTGCCGGACATCTCCGGACCCGGAAATTGAGAAACCTCCCATCATTGAGATGCACATCTCTATATTTTTTGTATGCACAACCTGTTCTTATAGGGTTTTCTGCCATTGATCAAAATTATTGCCAACGAATCCATCTATATTATACTGTAATTATCCACAGCCCCTTCGTAATTCATTCTGGCCATTGAGATGATTAAAATGAGATGTAATTATTGCCAACAAACTTTGAAATTTTCAGATTAGTTTCTGCAATTGTAAATAGTTCATGGTTATTGCCAGTAACAAAAATGAGACCTTCTTAATAATCATTGTCGATCATGTCTTTAGCCTCGGCATCGAGGCTGGTGACGCATAAGGCTGGCTATCTTAGGCGCCGTGGTGGTTTTATGGGAACACGATTGGGTTCGTAGATCCTTGAATCTACATATATGGACTATGCAAAAAAAAACAAAACAATTTTATGGATTGTTGCATAGTTGCTAGCTACTGACACTATTAGGATACACATCCAAGTAGTACCGGCCCGAAGACCGGGTTTTATGTGCAACAACGGGCCACGGGCTGATCTGTGCTGATATTTGATATGGCTTCGTGTCTGCGTGCCCAGAGTACGCTATTTGATCCGATGGTTTGGGAAAACATGTTCCCATCATATTTGATCATATGTGTTGCCCTCTGGTAAACTAGGTAACATAACTATGGGAAATCACCATTTTTAATGGGAAAATCATCTCTAAATGGCAATTTTCAATAGCTATGTTAAATTACCAGAGGGTATTTTGAGATATTTTGGGGTATCTACCAGTTCTGGGCAAACCTATACCTAATTGCATAGAATCGGGGTTCAACGAATTGGAACAGTGAAGTTGCCCAAGAGTTGTGGGAATTGGCAACTACTAGCTGTAGCAACTACCCGGCGGTAATCCAATGTGGCAATGATGATTTTCCATCAAGTTGCCACGTTTGATGACACCGGCGCGTTTTTCTGGTTGTAATGGGAGACCCGTGTACATCTGGGACTTAGCAGGGTTCCTAAGACCGGCATCAAAAAACACCTCCCAAAGTGTTCCATATTGTCACAAAATGAGTCCGGTTCAGCAACAAACAAGGGCCCAAAACTGGGTTGAGCATTGCAACCAAAACCGTGCATGCTCTTCATTCTGTCTTGAAAACAATCATAACTATAACCATTCAGAACTTGCGATGAAATGGGATGATCTGCAACGTTGACACGCAAACCGTCAACAGTCATGCAAGAGTTGAGTCTGTTGCACATGACGGCTTGTTCACCAAATCTCTAGCCCAACTGATTGTTTTTTTCCATCAATTTCCCATAGCCCAAAGTTTCAAAGGACATTGGTCAGTTAATTTATGTTAGTTATTCAGATCCCAACATCGTCTAACTTTGAGCCATTGTTCATTTCTTCACGCCAGGGCACTCAAGAATGGTTCCATAATTCCTGCATTGAAACCAAAACCAAATATATGATCCCCCTAAACTATCCAAAACTACCTTTTTAGACCATTCTGCCACATTTTTGATTGATTTATGATGATTTACCTACGTACTAAAAAAAGGTGATTTTCCATCCCCTATGTAGCCATGTTCAAAAACCAGCCTGCCCAGGTGTGATGTCTGTCGCGCAGCACAAAATGTGGGGAGAAGGACGTTGAACTCGGCATCACAGGGGTGACATGAGGAGGGGTCAGGGTACCTATCAACTTCCCATATGACTGGGGGAATAACCATCCGGCTATACCAGCTATCTATTTTAGTGTACCATCCGGGTACCAGGCTTTTGACCCATAAGCATCCATAGGCACGTAATAATTGGTCAAAAGTCCAACGAAGAAACACAACTGGGATCGTAGTTGAAGCAGAAAACACTTTTGAACTGATTTTGTAGCAACAAAACAACAGGGACTTCACATTGACTTCACACTCAAATGACAAGCTTCTTGAAGGGTGTTTCCTCTCGGCCAAAATGGGCTGAAAGACAGTGCAACCTACAAAACATTACAAAACAACAGGGGTTTAGTCGGCCGAAATGGTTGAACAACCTGGTCAATGCTGAAGGGTATTTGCCAGATCAACCGTGATGAGGGTATGGCGGAATAGAGTTGGAGTAACACAAGAATAGGGTTTTTACATATATGTAATCCACGGTATATATATAATTACACAGCACACCACAGTCTATTCCTATTGCATAGTATACAGTCAGATTGGGATTAACCCAGGTACATGTATATATATAGATATATAAATAGACATTCATACACACACTTTGATTCTAAAGTTTAAAGCCGACCAACCCAGGCGGGGCGTAATGTTGGACTGGACTTTCCATTTCCACCTGAGTTCTCACATGGTAAACCTTGGCGGATGGTGCTGTAGGTCACTGTTTTTGTATAGGATCAAGTGTTGCTTTTAAGCACAAAAAATGGGGGAGTATGTCAGAGCAGCTAATGCCCATCCACACCCATGCGTTTCAGGCTGCTTGCATCCATAAATATATTGGAAACCATCCAGCCAAATATGTGGATGATTTAGTTCCCTAAATCATCCAAAAAAAGCGCTTGTTTCTTTTGCCAACTGTTTTGGGGCCGTAGTTGAAACTCGGCAGTTTGGCAATGTTGGTTTATCCGAAAATAGAACCCCTAAAATCATCTAAAATCCAATATTCAAAACATCATTCTATCAAGGTTGCAATTTGTTCGGGTGTATGCAATTTTTTGATATTTTTTGCACAATCCCTTGAGATACTATTACTATTGTGCCCCCCTTCTGGTTGGTTAATTATACCAACTATATTCCAACATTTTCCCGTATTGATGGTCATACAATTAATCCCAGACCTTCCCAGTATATCCCATACTTAGTTGGAACATCTACTAATCTTAGATGAGTCCTATAGTTGATATTCTCATAGACTTAATCCCAAACAATTTTATATAAGAAATCCCAGATTATCACCACTTTAGTCCATAAAATCCCCCATTTTGATCCATTTTGGCCAAATCCCCCAGGATGCAAGGCTGCTGGGATTGCGACTACCACGTGTGCTGTGTTTGCGAGAAGAAGTTCCAGGAGCGAAGTTAGGTGACCCTGGGGGAAACATATGGCTAGAAGTCAAAAGCCTGGTACCTCGTGAAATAGCTGGGATTCATGAATGTTCATCCCATATATGAACAATATGGAAAAGTAACGTGAAGCACTATGTAAACTGATTAGACATGAAAAACATCTGGAACACCTCTGGGAAGAAAGCCTGGAACATGTGCAGCTGTCAAAAATCAAGTGGTTAATCGTTATTATTGGGGTTCTACTAACCTATTTAAAAGGGATCATTACAATCCATCATTGGGATAGGTTTTAATCACTCAGTAGAACCAGTTCACAACCAAGTTTTTGACGCTGCCCATGTGGATCACCACTGGAAACCCCTATGGACAGTGATCTACAACTCGTGGATGTTCCATATTTTGATGTGTTGATTTACGAGGGTGAGAGATGCCTTTTCTTTTGGTTTTTGGATGGTTTTTTGTTGAAAATCAATGAAATACATAGTGGCTGGTTGCATTGGCAAGGCACACTGCCAGACTCAACACAACGCCAGAATTGGTGCCAGCCGGTCTTGGTTATTTCACTGTGGCCGAAGGATGCAGAGTGGTATGCCTCCTGGTTCAAATTCTGGCACGGCAACAAGCCGACGGATGTCACGAATGGTGAGCAGACGGACACAGTAGAGACAGCCGCGAGCTTGAGACAGGGCGGGGCAGAGTTCACAGGGTGCACTGGAGGTTGTCGTGTCCCACTAGATGGCTTTGGAGAATGATGGTAAACCATAGGATTTTTGGGTACCCTATTCCCAGACAGACCGAAAGTATCCCAATATAGTAGTCATTTTTGTAGAGATACGGATTGCAATCAACATCAATTAACTATTTCTATACTGTGCGGTAATCAAACATGGCAATGGGAAACCCCCTATAAATGGAAGTTTTCATGAGAACATCATCTCCAAATGTTTTGTTTTTCATTGTCATGTTTGACTACTCCCTTGTACTGGTTGGGGTGTCTCGGGTTTCGAAATGGTTGATATCTGTGTTTCCCTGGTTTAACGAGCTGTTTTGAAGCCCTGATCCATTTGTCAATAGGGAAATCAGTGTAACTTCCCCAAAGCCAGATGTTGTATTTCTGAAGCTGAATCGGGAGCCCCACTTAGATGGTGGTTAGGACTGCGGTAACTATCCCAAAAGTTAGTGAAGTATCGTATAGTTTATATGTATTCATTGATCTAGCATGATTGTTGAGTGGGAGACATCAACCCAATGCCATAAACTTACCATTTGGGGATGGTTTATACCACCCATCAGAATTATGATTTCGGTGATGATTTATGACATTGGGTTTACCACAATTATATCCAGTGATTATCAACCATTGACCATTAGATAGTGCATATATAATATAGATATATTAACAATTATCAACTATTATTAACCATCTATTTTATATGTGAACTGATTTGCCGCGACAAAGCAAGCAATTTCCATTGGACTGGTGCTTGAACACATGCTCCATTAAAGGGTTGGCTTCAGTTTGGCCAGAAGGCCATGCATTTCCATCTTTCGTCCTTTAGTGCTTCGTATTGCTGCTAAGCTTACAGTAAGAGCATCCCAGAGGCATACTCTCAGAATTGACCGGCTGCTCAATATTGAGGGTGGGATACACATGATATTTAGTTTTTTCATGTTTGTTCATGGGACAAAAAGATTTGGTATGTTTCCAGATAGCATCAGCTAGCATGCCTGGATCGCACCCCCGTTGGAGATTTCTCAAGTCCATTTCTGCTTTCAAATAGGGACACATTTGTTTATCATATACAAACATATAGATTTTATGATGTATTTTGTTTGAAATATGATATCAACATTAAAGATCATATTACATCAATAATCAGAATCGAATCATTGTCAACATTATTTGTATTCTGTTTTAGCGGACCCCACCTTTCTTTACCAAAAACAATCAAGAACTAATTCTGGCAGGAGCCTTGGTTGTACACGCATAAACTGACTCACTTATAGACAATAACAACTAACTTATACACTTGTAGAGGGCGTTTTTGATGATGATGATGATGATGATGATGATGATGATGATGATGATCATGATCATGATGATCATGATGATGCGTGCAAGATCATATTCATCATGATGACTGCAATAGTTCTCCTGATAGCGTTGATGAGGATGATGATGGCGTTGATTGCTTGAGCTCTTGATGATGCTGTTGATGATGATGGTGACGCAAATGAAGTCTAGTCCCACCCCTCCACCCCAAGGTTGAAGTGTGATGGTAACTTTGGTGACTTAGCAAAGTAGCGGTTGGGTCACTAACTAGTTGCTGCTACTTGTAGATCCCACGCTTATCTTCCCGAGCCCCACTCCATCCCACCCCCACCCTGATTGTAGAAGTGAGACAAAACTGTGTGTATAACTGAGAACAATCCTATGTGTAAAAGTGAGTCAAATCGCTGTGCGCGTTTGTGAGTCGCCGAGCCCAACTCTTGTCAGCCAAATTCCAAATCGTTGACAGCTCGCTAAAAATCGTCTCTGAAACCTCACCAATCTGGAGGATCGTCCGAGTTAGTACAAACTCTGCTGATCAGAAGTTTCCCAGGATTCTCCCATCGATAGCTGGGCTACCTGACTGAATCCCTTCCCGAAATTTACCACACATCCCCGAGAAATTTTTTTGGTTTGTCTGAAAATATGGTATTAGTCTAAATCCATTGAATCCTCTAAATCCATTGAATCATTATCACTTTGAAAATTGCCATTTACAGGCCGCACCCCATTTCCAGACACAGCCAATTATTAGCGGGATGGAATTATTATATTAACCAGTCACGATTCGGGGGGTGATCCTCCAGCTCAAGACTTCCTGACCCTATAGCTTCCTGAGGTCGATGACGATGCCGCCAACGAGCCAGCTAGCCAGCGGCAGGTACGGCACGTGCCCTGCAAGTTTAACTATCCATGATTAAATCAACGAACCTGGACGAATTATAATACGACCTCACTGTGACATCAATGGAATGATGATTGTAGTCAGAGGAATTATCCCCAATGGCTTCATTTCAGCTCTTTTCAGGTGAGTGAATTGTTCAATTCAGCCAGAATGATGAATCCAATGAATGCCTACACTCACCAACCCATGGACCATGATGTGGGGATAGAATCGAATACAACGTCATATATAATCAACAGTATCCCCCATTTTTTGGCTGGTCGCACGGCCATTCCATTCTTAGATCGTTGTATACCAATTTTTGTCTTATGCTGGTTAAATCACAATTGTTTTGTCACTTATATAGAGCCTCTCTCTATACATATATTATATATATTATATATTATATATACATATTATATATATATACATAATATATATATATATTATATATATATATACATATATATATATATATATACACATCTGTTGGTGAATTTCTCAATTTTCTAGGCTTCTAGGCTTCTAATCCCAGTGTCACCAGGTGTCACCAGGTGTCCAAAAAGTCTGCCGTGAGCCAGGTGGTTCGGTGTCCCGGGAAGCATACCTTGTGTCAATATTTTTCCGCGTAGGACGGGGCGTTTGGTTTATATAGTGGACAGATGGGTCAACGGAAGGTCCAGTTCTGCGGGGTCTATCGACAAAGTAACACCCAAATAGATAGAACTGATCGGACATTGCTTGAATTTTGTCATATATAATCATATAAAATATATGTTTATGTTTTCCGTAGAATTTCAGTTTTCTATATTTTCTTGAGTGGTTGCTAGTACTGAAAAAGTTGAAATTATGTCACTGGTCATGAGGGGGTGCAATAGGATTGATCTGATGATTTGAGGCATGATACTCCCATTTGTAGGGCATACGCATCATAATAGATGATTGAACTCCCAAAAAAAGATCCAGTAGAAAGGATTTTTCATCATTGTTTTCAACATTGCTCAAATGACAATTCATTTGGGTGTGATTTTTTTCTTCACGAGGATATGACAATATTGATCAACTGCTGAGCTGACCTGGTTTTTTGCTGGCTATCCCGTCGTCACCTTTCATCCTGGAATATCTGCGCCTTTCCGGCGGCAGCAAACCTGTGGATCAACCTTGGTTGGCTCTGTCAGTCTGCACATAGGGTACCCCCAAAAAATCATGCTTAGGCAGCAATTTGATGTGTATTGACGCATGAAAATGGCAAAACCGTATAGATTGTATATGTCTATATATGTATATATGATATATATATATACATAACATAATATTATATATATACACATCTATATGTAAATTATATACTGTATTGTATATATATACAATACCATCCCCAGCTTGAATTCATTGCATTTTGCAAGGTCTCCACTTTAGATTTGCGAATTTCACGATCTGAATCGGCGCACCCCGAGGAGCCACCAGTCCAGTCAGCTTCTCAGGATAGCTGTCATGGCTCTTGGGTGGCGGATGCCTTGGTTAGTTACCTGTTGGTAAACTAACATAGCTATGGAAGCCATGGCCGATTTATAGATGATTTACCACATGGTGATTCCATGGTTCATAGTTCTGTCAGTTTAGCAAAGGGGAAACATGGCTACAACCCCGAAGTTACAAAATGTTGCAAATCGATACCAATGAGAGAATACCTAAATATATGTACATACACATGGTAAACTAATCACCAGCTAAGATGTACATCCAAGTAGAGATTTATAGAATTCAGTCATTCTAACTCAACCGTTTTTGATTTGACATTTGTGTTGTTGGGTGTGGTGACTTAAACATGGTTCTGAAAGATTTACCGTTTTGGTCTACAGCATTCCAACACCAGTAAACTTTGTTCTTTGGGTGTTTGGTAACTCAGAGGTGGAATCTATGTGGATGGGTTGCTTTGAGCCGGTTTCATTCTTTTCCACTCATCACTCTTTCTTTCCAAATGTATACCTTAGTTGGATAACTTTGTACCTTCTGGACTGAATACCTCCTAAGGATGTGTTGGGAGTAGGATTTGGGGGTCAAGTGCCTTCTGCGATGATGTTTGGACGCACAGGGAAGTGTATCTAAGGTCTAAGGTTGGTCATGACTTTGGGATGACTCGAAAGTAGGGATGCATGTTTCCTGGGCATTGAAGACACTCGCTTAGACACTTTAGCATACCACTTTTCCAGGTCCTTAAAGACGGGATATTCTTGCAATGATGATGGGAACAGGATCCGATATCCAAAGATCATGGCTTGTTGGGGGGTTGGAATCTTCTCCCAACATTTGGACTTGATGCGGCTGACTAGGCCCAGGCTGATCCTTCATGATAGATAGTGAATGAATTATCATTATCTATATGGGTTTGTCTGCAAAGATCTGGAAATGAGGTACACTTACACCCAAATCCACTGGTGACTCATCATGTTTCCTTTTCAAACAGCGATTTTGGTGTACACCATGTTTAGACACGTCCATATAGCCGATTGTACATAACCCTTGTTGCAAATCAGGATGGGTCAATACTTTTTTTTCGGGGGATGAACATCCACCAGCTATTTGACCAAAGTCACAGGCATGCGCTGATCGTCTAGTAGGATACTAAGAGGATCATCTGAACTAGCAACTTCTTTGCCATTGACTATCCTAGTTAATGAGCCCCTTAGCTTCCCCAAAGCTGGGTTACAACCATATCTTCTCACCATTTTGGGTGCTTCAACCACAGACGATCACTATTTTGTTGGTACTCTGTGGACCCAAAGACCTCCTGAGATGGTACTTGAAAGGGAGCAGCCGCAGTAGTTTTCAAGTTCTTCTTGAGCGGCATTGACCACATGATCCTGCAAGACAATATGTGCAAATCAGTTGAAGTCTTGCAGACAACATTTACTGGTCTCCTTTTTGACAAGAGCCGTCAGCGACCGAGTGATGAAGCGCAGGAAGGATCACTGGCTGATTCAACCAAGATGGAGTGCAAACCGGAGATGTTCAAGCGGGGGGGACGCCTATTTAAGGCCACCTTCAGGTAAAACACTTCCATTTCACAAAAACCCTCTCTCTGAATCAAACAACCAAGGTTGTCAAAAATAGGATTCCAAGGTGTCCCTCTACAATCCAGGTCTCCGGCTTAGAAACTGCAGTCACCTGAATTCAAATGAGGGGGATCATGTCACCATGTCTTACCTATTGTCGCTGGATGAAAAGCACCATTGTTGGGAAACCATACCCGAACTGGATAGCAAGATCTGCGGTTGGTTAAACACAATGATTCTCACCATTTTTTTTCTTGGTCAACCTTGCCTTGCCAGTTCAATACTTTAATCTTTTGCCATAAACCACCATAAGTCATCACAATCTACAGTAGATCTTTATAATAAAAAACAGAGCAATAACCGTCCACGATCATTAATATTTTACCATAAATGACCACAAATCATCATAAATCCATGAAATGGGAAGATCATTGATCATCATAAATCATCATAAATCTATTCCCATAAATCATCATCAAACATAGAAACAATCATAAAATATTATCAAACATATAAACAAACATAAATAATCATCAAACATCATACGTCATCATAGATAATCAAACACCATCATAAACACCATCAAACATCATAAGTCATCATAAACCATCAGGACCATCATAAATCATTGTAATTCATCATCAAACATCATACATCATCATAAATAGTCATAAATCACCATCAAACATCATAAATCATCATAAATCGTCATAAATCATCATCAAACATCATCAATCATCGTAAATCATCATAAATCATCATAAATCATCATAAATCACCATAAATCATCATAAATCACCATCACAGAAACACACATTATATAAATATTCATATTAAATCATCATCAAAAACCATAAATCATAATCATCATAAATCATAAATTCAACTTTAGTCTAAAGCCAGCTATGATTCATTTTCGCAGAGTGGTCATGTAACCTTCTCCCAAGTGTTGCGCAATCGAAGACGCGACACACGGAGGTGCGACGTGTGTGGGAAGCAGTTGGCTCCCTATGTCAGGCGCGTTTTCGGGGTGGATAGCATGTTAGAAGGACTTCACTGGCATGTGGGACGATGATCTAATAGGGTTGTTTTTTTTCGGGGGGTTGAAACCACCAATTTGACGGTCAAAATCTATGGGCTTCAAGAAGCAAAGAATGGGATTGTAGCCACCATGGAGCTTTTAGAAGAGATTGGGAAGAAGCAAAAACCAGGGATGACTATGATTACTGGGTCAACTATGGACAATTGACTGGTGCGACTGGTGAGACTGGCAAGTGGCGGGGGGTGAGAGCAGTCAGACTGGATCAACCTTGGATGTGTATAGGATACATTTAACATTATATAATGTATATAATTGCAAATATTATGTACAGTACGCATATATTGTGACTAGAGTGATATTGTAGATTGGTGTACCAATATCTCTTTCTATCCATTTTTTTGTTTGTATTATACATGTATGTAATGTATGTATATATATATGATTAGCCATGGCTTTGCAGCACTAGTGAATTCAGCAACCACCAGTTGATCTGAATCATTTTTTGGCTTGAACAGATGATTGATTGATGCAAATGACATCATAGCCAGCGGCTATTGATGAAACATGTTGACCCATACCTGCTTTGCCATGATAGATCCACTAATTTTGGATAGATTTGGATTGTCAATAAGTCGCGAACATTGAGATACCATTGGTGATTCATCAAACACGGAAAGTGCAAAAAACATGTCATGTTGAAACATCGAAAAAATGGACCATAAGCCAAATTCAGAAAAAATATTATCACACGTGCCATGTATTTATTCTTCCGCATTTTTGTCGCCATTTCTGTCTTGTAAAAACCACGGAAACATGGCAGTGTGACTACGCAAGAGCAAGCGTCAGGATCTGGGGCTGTTCTTCGTGTGACTACGACATAGGGCCCTGTTGTGAGAGAAAGTTCGAGGACGGTCCTGGACCTGTGATGGCTCTGGGATGAGGGGACTTGGTTGAAAGGTGACTATTCACCAGAAATTAAGGGTGATATTGAGGGTCAACAACCAAGATCTTCAGGGTTTATTTCATTATTGAGGGTTAGATAAACGCAGATTGAGATACTGTAACATTTTTTTTGATAAGAGCTTATGAACCATCTATGAATGGCCAATCTTAGTTATATAGATCAGTGAAAGACATTGAAATAGCCTCTGGTGTCATCAACCATGGCTAGGAAATCCCCAAACATCTCCAAACCAAATGAAGGTTAAGTTTGGTGGGAAAATCATTTTGGATCGATTTTCCAGCAGATCAAGGCGCATTGTTCTCCATGATAGGTACCAAAATCACCAACATGTTAAGATTGACTGGGTCTCAAGAGTTTGACTTGTACCCAGAGAAGCAATAGGTACGAGATAGGAGTTAAAAAGATGGGAACGGCAGAAGCACCATGGGCTCGAAACAGGAGGGGAAAAAACAGTGGTGAATACTGAGAACGGGATGTGTTTCTGTTTACAGTTACTCAGGAGTGGTTCAGGCTTCATTGCACACCATTGTATGTTCAAAATGTGGCCCTTAGTTGGCTTTGTTTGAAAATTATGGGAAAATCCCCACATCAGTCGTTCATCTACTCATTTTCGCCATGAACACATTGCAAGCTTTGGATTTCGTGCTCCGCTGACTCACCGACGGTGGTCATCCATCAAGAATCCATAGAGGTTGCCTCCTGATGGCAGGATCCGCAGTTTCTGGAGAGTTGGCAAACATTTTGGTGCGTTTCCAAGGAGGAGCCTCTTGAGGACAGCCAAAGGGGCAGTTGGGACGCGAGGATTTGGATGGACTTGGTCATAGCTAGCATGGAGTGAATTTACCCACTACCCCAAGTCTCTATGGGTTCTCCATGACTAGCGACGTGGATGGAAACGGCAGATTCGCTCATTTGTGTTTTTTCCTTCTCAGCTTGAGAGCCACTGACATTCTATCAGATTTAGTGGTGCAAAAGCATTTTTATTCATCCATAATATACAGGAAAACATTTGGTGAAACATAGATATTCACCGTCGAATTACTATCCTTTGTTAATCAAACATGGCAGTGGGCCATTCGAATTTCGGTGTGAATATCATCTAGAAGTGATCAAAATGGGGGATTGCGAATTGCCACGTTTGCTTGCCAGAGCGTGATGGGTTGAGTCCTTGCGAAGTTGGTAAATTGTTGGGAAGTGGGCCCCCCAAAGGAACAGATCCCATTGCCAAACCGGTTGCAAAAGGAGGTTGTTTGATGTTAACCAAGACAGCTGGTGAAGGTTTTGATTCACCGAGCCAAAATGCTGAGATATAAAGTACCATCATTTCAGCAGGATT
The DNA here is from genome assembly GCA_003297045.1 of Symbiodinium sp. clade C Y103. NCBI lineage: Eukaryota > Dinophyceae > Suessiales > Symbiodiniaceae > Cladocopium > Cladocopium sp. clade C. The sequence goes on along the minus strand of BGPT01000350.1, from coordinate 114,978 downwards.
GTGTAAGAATACGTAATATACATACAATTTCCATGAATCCAGCTTTTTTTTATGGTTAGTTAGTTCACTTAGGTCCCCATTTTCAGCTTGTGAGGAGGGGCCACCCCTGCCGGCACCCTGCGATCCACCCACTGTCTCCAGTGGGGCGTCTCAGTGGCTTTTCAACAGCCACTTGAGCAGTGGCTGCTAACCCGCTGTTGATTTATGTATATATATATATATACATAGAATTATATATATACACTATCCAACATGGAGGTTTCCTAAAATGAGGGTACCCCTATTTCATCCATTTTAATATAAATTTCCCCTATAAACCATCCAGCTATTGGGGATTCCCCATTTGTGGAACCCCCCATATATTGGCTTATCAACAGCCATTTCCAAACCCACTGGCACCCCAAGGTTCTTCCACCGCGCCAGAGGGTCCAGCGACCGTGGTGACGGTGGACGATGAAGGGCCGAAGGTGGAAGGGGGGGGGGGGTGGAGGTCGAATTTCGCTGAATTGCTTGGGAAACCGGCTGGATGGTAGTACCAACCAATCTTTTGCTATAAGTGGGGATATACTTAACCAGCTATCGTGTCTAGATCTTCTTTTGCACGCTATGCAACTTTGAGAATGAGTGGTTGAAGGGAATATCCGCAGGTAGACCATATAGTTATATATATTTCCTTGTTAGAAAGGGAAGCCAACTCGGAAAAAAGAAGAATCCCAGCCGGTTTCCCTTGACTTTCAGGGGATTTGATGGCTTTGCATGGTCTTGTCAATTCTTCTTGGCAACATCCTCCACTATTGTGCGCATTCATCCTTTTTTGTTCGTGCAATCCCCACTTTTAAATCGTTTGATCGGGTTTCAAGGAATTCTTGTATCTTCTTCCCAATTTTGCCGTACCTTTGTAATGTAGAATCCATTCCTCCGTTCGTATTAAGCAACCCCAAGACACCATGGTAAAAGTAGCTGGTTTACACATATTTGGGACCGTACAATTAGGGTGTTTGACATTAGGGGATGGGAAATCGTTCCTTGATGCTTAAATCATCTTGAATCCCATAGTATATCCCATTATAAACGATTACACATTAACAGATATCCCCATCATATCTTGGGAATTATACTGGGAATGCTTACAATTGATGACCATATGGTATATCTTCATATAGCTATCGAACATGGCCATAGAAATAGTTGATTTACCTATGAACAAATGTGATTTTCAGTAGTTATGTTCCTTTACCAGAGGAGACAACTTGCAGGTGACGCGCCCCAAGCCCGTGCAGATTAAAGGCTTACAGGAGGATGGAGAAAAAGTCCGTGGATCCAGGGGATTTTTTCATCAACACTCTGGGTTCACTGGGGTAATCAAGCCGTCAAGGTGAATTGGGATTTACCTGTGTGTTAATCAAAACTTTAGGCAACTTTAGATTACCTTTTTTTAAATGGGGTAATACCCAGAATTGGGATTTAAGCCATGCATTGGGGGGTATTCCCCTACAGAAACATAGAGAAAGATGAGAAGATATATGACCACTCAGCAGAATCTCAGGAATGATCGAATTTTCGACAGAACAAAGGATCGAACATATGGAATCTAAACACAAAATCAAGGAAACCAGCGATGACATTAATGACATTCGCAATTTTACACCAAAGAACAGCCGCAAAATTGGATTCATGCTGGGAAACAGTGGGGAATCATGACGAAACATGGAGAGTTAACCACCATTTGTTGGCCATATTGAGCAATCATCGGTGTCGCAATCAATCAGGATCACAGCCCAGGATCAATGGAAATGGCTGATCATTTCCCACTTTCCCAAGCGGCCCCAGCTGTGCTAGGAATACCATGTGATAGCCCCTCCTATCATCCAATAATATCCACTGTTTAAGCGGCCATCCTCAACGATTTGATTTGGAGAATTTCACCAGCAACCACCAGCAATCCTATTGTTTTTCCATATATGAACTGATTGTTGCTGAAAATCATTGAGCCCCAAAATTGGTGCTTCAGTGCTAACGCATTTTGTGGATGTTTGTGAGCCATTGGTACGCCTGTACTCGCTTGTCAAACCCCTGTGTTTCAGACTCTGGTAATATGGCGATGTAAAATCACATGTCCCCCTTGTTTTTTCAGCTCTGTTCTACATGTTATTTTTCCCCAACCAGCCAGGTTTGATTGCTGGAGGGGAAGTACACAAATTTGGACTTTTCCTGCTTTAGACCGATCTCACACCTATTGTTGTCCCATTTTCAGAAGGTAAATCTCAATTTTTAGTGGCCAGAGTCATATTGGTAACTTTCGTTGAATAGATTAGTGACTGATATTCTTGCTTTAAATAGAGGAGTATACCAAGCAACTCAAAATCACTTTCTTGCAGTCAGATTCTGAGATGGGTCATGACGTAATCTAAAGACCATGTACCAGAATTGGTTCAACGGACAATGGACAGGAAATCCCAACAACTGCAGGATTTGGAGCATTGGTTTCCAGTTCTGTTGCCTTCCCCCACGTGAATAATGTTGACAATCGAAATTGTTGGTCATATCATCGTTTGTGTAGCTTAAATCCCAACTCTTGTGGGTATTACCCACAGGTCTGTTCCCATTTGTTTCATCATTCCCTGTTGTCGCAGTTGCTAACCCCCTGGTGGTTGATGATTAGTTCGGGGATTATACTACCCAACAAAAAAGAGGATGATAATCATCCAATGGATAATAGGGGAATTACTATAAACGAACCAGTTTTTCATGGAATGACAGAAGGATTTTGAACACTCATCCTTTGCCGTCGGAGGAGCTGGCGAGAACGGCGGCGGAATCTTCCAAGGCCATGGTCTTCGGAGGCGCGCGTCTGACCTAATGTTCCAGGCCATGTTTTTTTGTGGACTTGGTTGAAGGATCTTGAAGGTAACATCTACGCTACACCCCCTATATACATATCCCTATAATTCCCTATATATATATATTGTATTCGATGGAACAAACATGAACAAACCATAGTCTCCTGTACCCTCTGGAAAATTCGCATAGCTCTGGACGCCATGGCCCATTTTCTTCAATGATTTACCTACTATAAAAAAATATTTTCGATAGCAAAAAGTTACTCATTGCCGGAGGCTGGAGATTCCCTTCTGACTCCATGGTGAAATATTGGTGAAGCTGCCTGGTAAGCCCCTCAGTCAGTTCTGTTTGTTGGTTCATACTGGAAACCCAAAAGAAGCGATCACTGGATTGGTTTGAGGGAAAATTTACAGGAAACCATGGATTTTCCCATGAAATATCGGGCCCAAGTTGGGATTGTTTATCGCCCATTTCTAGTACAACGAAAGATTAGGGCACGCAAAAATATAATTCAGTCCCACCATGCATCAGCAGGCCAGACGAATCACGTTCCATGGTTCCATCNGCCCATTTCTAGTACAACGAAAGATTAGGGCACGCAAAAATATAATTCAGTCCCACCATGCATCAGCAGGCCAGACGAATCACGTTCCATGGTTCCATCAAGTTGCAACCTTCCACTACACAATTGCTGCTATCGGGAATGGNAGGCCAGACGAATCACGTTCCATGGTTCCATCAAGTTGCAACCTTCCACTACACAATTGCTGCTATCGGGAATGGAACAACTTTTTCAGTTGCCTGTGGCTGCAAGGTTTCTATTGTAGAAACATGGCTGACTGCTTTGGCCTCCCCACAGGTCCCAGCATTCTGTAAATAGATCCTGGGATTCTATAAATAGTTCCTAGTATTCTGCAAATAGATCCTGGGTAGCTATGGCCCCCAACACAGAAAGAGGCCGAGGAGGTATCTAAGGTTTCCTGTAAATTTTCCCATTCACCAATCCAGTGAAGCGAGATATTCATGAAAGAAACAACAATGAACCCCTCAATATGCGGCATTGCTTATTGTTGCGGTGTCACCCTGGGCAGGAAATATTCCCATTTGTGGCAGAAGATAGAATAGACTACCCAAACCAAGGTTTACTCAGAAAATGAGAATTCAACCAGTAAAAAAGAGACCCAAGAGTGTGTTATTCACGATTATTCAATCATGAAGACTTGGAGATAGCACACCATACTCAATTGGGATGTGCGGAATCAGCCGTATGCTGTCCTGAAGGTCCTTCCTAAGGATGTTGAAGTCGTTCCCCTTCATGTCAAACACCCTTGATAAGAAACCATGGCAAAGTAGGGGATTTGTACATATTGGGACCCACGCACTACGGTTGAGTGCCCTTCTTCATCAACCGACGTGGGTTGATGCACTGCATCCATGTCAAGCCTCAAATCTAGGACTTCGATCTTTAGTTCCTATGCATTTCAAGTATTTCCTAACGATTTTTTGATTTTCCACGAACAGGCCCCAAACAAAATTGATCCAGCCAGCAGTGTATGCTCTGAAGGAGAAACGCATGATTCCCCAACTATAGAGGATATATTTATTTACTGATAAACCATATTTATATAATGTACTGCAGTATTCCGTTTGGGATACCTTTTTGGGTATACAAATGATGTTCGCAAAACCAATTACAAGAATGACATGTATTACATGGTCATGGTACTGACCAAATTATACCAATGTCCTGATGCTTTGAACCATAATAATGGTTGGTAAGATAAAGCATCATACATCTCCCTATAGTTGGGACACGTTGGCAACTCAAGGAAACATTACGTGTATAAAAAAGGGGGGCACCCCCAAGTAGTTGTAAGTCGTTTACGTGAAAGATTAAAACCCTCATCTATATACAGTAAGTAGCTCGATATATCGATAGATCCAAGCAGAGCCTATTGTGAGGCCCCCTAGATAGCCAAGTTGGTTTATAACTCCAATAATATCCAACAACTATGGGTTATGATACTTATGACATCTTGTTACTAATCAGTTCATGGGGTTTATAGACCAAGTCATAACTGGGGGACCAGTTCTAAATGTTCTAAGCCAACCTGGCTATCCCTTGCGGGCCCAGGTATTGGCCCATGGGTGAACCTATTTCAGTAGAAGAAATGAACGTGCTCGAAACCCAAAACTGGAACCACTGAATTTCAAGATGAGCCGTACTTTTGTAAGGATCCGTTTTAAAATCAAACCTGGTTCCTTCTGGAAGCATCTGTATGCACGGCGCATGGCGCCAAACAATTTTTCCAGGCAAAAATGAAGTGGTGGCGCCGGCCCTCATGAATCTTGGCGGCGAAACCGTCGCGATCACAGGGTGATACACGCCAATTACGTCTGCGTGATAATCCCATCAACTGTAGATATAGTCCCATACTGTAAGCCCCAGTGAAATTGGAGTTCTGTTCACTATTTAGCGATCTAGCTCACTGGGGCACCACCCTGCAAGGGATCAAAGGAGCAGCCACATGAATCCCATATCCCCAAGTAATGTATCTATAATGCTAGATCATATTCATGAGGGGATGCTAGGGTTGTGACTTGATGACCTCATTCACAACTGGGACTTGGTGACTTGGATGTGGGTCCTAGTCAGTGGTTAGCAGACCATTTAAAAACTGAATGTTCCATAATTTTCCCATCTCAATGGGTGAACTATTCATCCAAGTATTTCCCCCAGGAGAAACCCGCTATTTCTTCGGGACCCCAAAATGAACAGATCCATCACTCCACCAAGGTCTCTGACGGGTGATTAGTTCGTTTGAATGCTTGATCTCTGGGATTTAGCACCCATGAATCACTGCAGTCAGTGGTGATTTTCTTTGGTGCAGGTTTCGTCATGTGTTTTCAGTCATACGTGATTCGCGATTCCGGAAGAAATCCAAATGATGTCAATCATTTCTGTTCATTTCAACTTATCAACAGAAGATAAATCGCAAGTTGTTCATAAAACATAAATGAACAGTCAGTAGACAAATCAGTCTTTTATATTCATGTCTAAACCATTTACGTTTGAGGTTTTTTTGACATACAAAGATTAATACCCACAGTGTCTGTTATTTTCAAGTGTATTAAACGCCACAAAAATTTCGGACAGCCTTGCACCGATGCCTTTCTATGATTTCTTGATCTGGTTCACCGTTTTGTGTGTGTGTGTGAACTCCTCCCCTTTGATTCTAACCTCATTTGTGCTGTTGAAATTGCTGCTCGATTGAGTAGATCATCCACCGCCTATAGTTGTCGTTTGCCAACTTTTCCTGGTTCCATTTGTGTTGCTTTCAATTATCCACCATATTCTTGCAGTTAAGTCTTGAACTCCAAAATTTTTGCCGCGTTGAAATCCGCTAAAGATCTCCCCTCACGTTGCTTCAACCAACACCCCAGACCATGTATAAACTTGGGCTCCGCCCCCCCCCCCAGCGCCCCGAGATCCCCAAGGAAAGCGGTCCTTAAGAAGGATCCTGCCCTGGAAAAGACTCCTAGAGCCAACGGTGCCTTGAAGATTGGGTGGTTTTTGCCGGGAAGACCACTTGGGATTGAACTTGGCTGATGCATCAAACTTGGGATTGTTCTCTGTCAATCTACAAAGATGCGGGGATTTTGTCCCTGAGAAATGGGAACTTAGACTCAGACTTGCACACTAACAAATTGGATTGAACAACTACTCGTATCAATATGGATTAACAAAAGGGGAATTGACGCACTAAAGCCGGGGTTCAACCAAAATCAACAAAATGGGGGTGGCAAACACGTTCATTGACTCAATGCTTGTAGCGATATACCACTAACAATTGTCAACTTTGAGCAATCAACGAAAATGCTGCAGTAGGTCCACAACGTGTTCCTCCACATTGGCTATCCCCACATTTGATGATTTTACTCCACCTTGATGCATTGATATTGCACGCAGCAGCAGGTCCAGTGTGAGCGCGCTTCCATGGTGAAGTCACAGGAGAGTTGAATATGCTCAGTCCTAGATGGAGCTAGGTCCTAGGCTATCACGTAGGGTCCGTTTCATGCAGACCACTGACAGCTGGATCACGCAGATCGCGTCGGGAGGAATGATTCATGTACTCCTCGACTTCAATAACCTACATACTTAAATCCTAGAGATGAACTTCCAAACGGGCAACACTCTTGGCAGAAATGTGCAAAAATCCAGATAAGAACCATGAAATACTCCAAAATTGGCCCATTTATCCGAGAAAGGCCAGAAATCCACAGCCGTCCCACTACCGCACCCCATGGGTGGCCCTGATTTCTCAGTTTCCCAACTGGGGTGACATCATGTGACATCCCAGATTTCTCATTGGATGATCCTGAAGGTCCGGAAAAATGATGAAAAATGGATTGCAATTGGGCGAACATATCCACTTTTCTAGCAGTTAACAGGGTCTACAAATGTCTATATATAAGATCTTACAAGCTATTGGCCACTCCAGGAGCGGGTGGCTAACCCGGCATGGGGGGTGCCATGATTTATCATGTTCATTTTGGCAAGAAAGAACACAGAATAGAAAACTACCAAGATACACATGTTCAAATGGGCACCCTAATTGATGTTCATGTTTTTTCTCATTACCATGCTTCTTAATTATTTGAATATGATGAAAAATACCATTACCATGGATCAAACCATATCAAAACGACCCAAAAATTCCCAGATTCATCACCCAAAAATTCCGTGATCCGGGCCACCGAGATGCGTCCAGCCTCGACCCAGCGGTCTTGAAGTTCGCAAGGCGGGCGCCCCCCAGTGATGTTTGGTTTACAAAAAACATGCCTGCTATAAAGTTACCCTCTGGTTATGACTAACATAGCCATAGCAAATTCACTATAAATGGAGGTTTCTAGCTGGGAAAATCATCCAAAATTGGCCATTGTCCATGGCTATGTTAAATAACCAGACATTATAAAATGTATTAAAAGGTTTTAAGTACCATAAACCAGAATGAAATTGGGGTTATGTCCACCAACTTGCGATTTTGTAAGAGGGGGCCCCACTTTGAGGAATGTCCATGAGAAAGGCGGCTTTTGCCGATGTAAGTCCAATATCTTCTTGCATTTCTGATGTGCAGTTTACCCATATGTGCCAGGGTCAAGTTCGTTGGGATGAACCCAGTCCTTGGGGGATGGGAACAATCAATCCATTTTCATAGGTCATAGGGATAAGTACAATGATTTACCCATGAGATTCACATGAAATGGGATGGATGCAAACCATATCGCATCGTTTGATCTTTGCACATATGGTCCTTGCAACAGCAACTAGTAGTGTCTTTTGATTCAACATAAAGTACAGGTTGATCAAAACGCTGAATTGGGAGGAATGATCAAACGACTCCACAACAACCAGGCCCAACGACCCAGTGATGAGGGGGTGTAGTGGACCCTGTTTCCTCCCCTTCTGTGGAGTAATCCAATACACTGTCTAAAGTTCTGGTCAATACTCAGGCAGTAGTGGTTTTAGCTGTGGATACAACTGAGCTTCTCACTAAGTAGTAGAGACATGACAAAGAAACCTGGGACTTCTTCTCATGGTAATTTGTGGCAACTTACAAGAGTGAATGTCATGGAATAAAGGTTTGGACGATGATGTGATGGGTCAAATATTCAACCCTCACAATCCACCATGGTGTTTTAGTAGTTTCTTGCAAACCAAAGGGGGGCGGATGTCTATGTTTGAAAAGTATCATAAAGTACCTTTGTTTAGTGCTTCCAACCGGATATATTACATACAACATATGATAGGTTATATACTATATTATATTATAATTGTTGATAATGAATATAGTATGTATATTTGTTTGGTTCTTGACTCAAAGGATGATGTTGCAATTTCCCAGTTAATGACAACGCAGTTTACCTGGAATTTTCCTTGGCGAAACTCGACAGTGAAGTCGATGATTAGTTTCAGAAAGGGGATGAAAGGGGCTATTTGAATGTTCTGCATATCTTTTTCGCGCGAAGCTCCCTGTCATTTTGTGAAATGGATCCTGGGCCTTGTCCTCATGGCAATAAGGGGCGTTCAGCGCCAAATCTTAGTGGACCCAAAGCATCAGGTTTCAAAATTGGGTCACCTCCCCGCAGTGAGGCCAAATCCAGTCGTTTGTTTCTTTTGGTGAATTCAACTTCTTTTGATCCGTTCTTTTTAAGCAACTTATAAGCCTTATATGTCCTTGTATCATCATATATATATATATAATTATATAATATAAATATACAGAGCTCCTGTTACTTTTGGCACCACATTTGCATAGATTGTGAAGGCTTTTGCGTTTCATCCTTTTACAATAATCCATGGATGGGTCTATAAATTACTGCATTGGATTGTTGTAAAACATAATGTAAAGATAAGTTAGTGTAATTCATTTGTGAGTTCGACCGCTCATGTTATTTTCATAGAATCATATACCCTCTGGTTATCTAACATAGCCATGGAAAATGACTAATTTTGGATAATTTTCCCAACTATAAACCTCCAATTGTAGGGGATTTTCCATGGCTTTGTTAGTCATAACCAGAAATGGCCTGTTTATAGAAGATTTATGGTGATTTACCTATAAAAAATGGTGGTTTTCCATGGCTATGTTAGTCATAATCAGAGGGTAAAATCACAATAATCTCCATTTTTTTCGCAGCTTCAGCACTCCACCATCTCCGACGGAGTGCCTTTCCAACCAGGAAAGTGAAAGGCACCACCAAAGATGTCCCCAGCGTCTCGGAGGTGCGAAAGAGGGACCACCAGTGGCAGGAAATCCTTGTTGGTGGTTGGTCCCCTCCAAATGAGGGATTTATACAGGGATATGGGTTATATAAGAAATTATAGGGGATTTATGTAATGATTTACATATATATATATATGTATATACATATGGGATTTAGTGGGATATATGAGATTTATATGGATTTATCTTGATATGGATTTATTCTGTAATTTTACCCGCTGGTATTCAAACCTGGCACAGGACAATCCTCCAGTTTGATGATTTTCGACTTGAAATATCCATTGTTGATAGGGGTTTCCCAGCTACTGAAGCCATGTTTGATTACCGAAGAGTAGAAGATGGTGAAGGTTGAAGGCACTGAACACGTAGTGTAGTGATTTTCTTGGTGACTGATGGTGACTGGCAATGTGGGTTAGGGGACAGCCGGGACAACTGGGATAATCGAAGCATTCCCCAATTGGTTGATTCATTAAGAATTATTAAGATATATTAAGATGTATATATATATATATACACACATAGAGACATTATATATATATAACTTAATCATGAACTAGGCATTGTCAATGTTGACCCGCAAAAGTTGGGATTCAAGATTCAAAAGAGGGGCGTAAATCAAGCAATCCTGGTTGGTTGGGGATATACCACCTGGAAAAACGACTGTCATATACTCTCCGGCAATTTGATATAGGTATGGAATATGGCCCATGTATAGATGATTCATCCCCCCCAAAAATGGTGATGTTCAGCTATCTAATAAAGTACCATAGGGTAATTCACATTGAAGGGACATCAACCTGAAAAACCTGGGGAGATCGACCAGTAAAAGAAGGAAACCAGAGGAAACCCAACAAAAAGACGGGGACTAGAGCTGCAAGAATCGGAATCTCACCCTGACATCATGATATATTTTGATCATTTTTGATCATGATCATTAGTATATATAATTATATATATACAGTATCTATATGCATGTATATACTATTACCCATTACATGAAAATCAACATACTGCAGGTTCTCAGGTTCCAAGTTTTGATCCTATCTTCATTTCTGTTGCTTCTCCAGGTTTGTCGGTTGCATCCCCCTTTTGTTTGGTTTTGTCCTCATGTTTGTTGCAAAACGTGCCATCATTTCATGACTTTCTTGGCGGTATAAATCATGTCTACTTGTGGACACCCATCAAACTCATGGCATATATAGCGACCTACAAATTAGATAGGACAGTGAGAAACGCATAAACGACAGGGTGAACATCATCCACAACATGCTCGAAAACAGCGTTTTATCTTTTTCGCGACCCCTATCGCCCACCCGGTAATGTCAACCCCGGATGAACAGACCATGGTCGATTGATTCAGGCGGCAAAAACGCCAAAACAGTATGACTTACCTATATTTGCCGATTGAACAGAGTGAATGTTCATAGCCGTATTGACCAGCGGATATCTTTTCAGCATGGCAGGAGACGTCCGCATCAAAGGCCTGGGATTTTCCATGATTTTCGCCATGAAACCTAAAGGACGGAAACATGATAATATATGACAATAATATAATAATGCATTGGAGTTGGGGTATTTTCAAACAAAGCCATTTTTGTGAGGTGGAATGTATGAACACGCGGGGTCATTGTTCTTTGGCCCGCAACATGTGGATTCACAACAGTGATGATGAGGGTTCCAAACATCACGAATAGTAAGTAGTGTAATTTCAGAAGACACAATCAAATCCTTGATAGAAATATCAGCAGATACAGATTACGGATACTGTTCATTTCAACCAATCTGAATTGGTAAGTTTCTGTCTAGTAGCGCCGTCCCCTTCCGTACTTGTTTGTTGAAGGATAGGAGTCCCAGTCACGAACAAGTTGCTCACTTTTGTGTTTATGCCAAAACCTAGTGTAGCTTCCAAGGTCTTGAGTTTGTTCTCTATTGTTTTGTGATCACGATTGTAACTCCGATTCGCATTCTTGTGGGATGGGTCGAACTCGTTTGAAATCACGAGGCCGAAATTTTGCTTCAAGTTTCTTTTTTTTAACCAGGTTGAAGCCAATCACTGTGTGATTCCTTGTGGGAAGTAATCCTTCTGATATCATTTGATCCTATCCTTTTTGGGACCACTGCATCCAAAAGAAAACATAGATGGGTGCTGGAAAAGTCCGTGACTACTTAATCAGTTGGAAGCCTTTCCACATAAAGTATGTACAACATAAAACATGATCGCAGCCCCCAAAAAGATAGCTTCCAGGATGGTAGCTCGATGATGTTTTCCCAATATTTTCCAGGTTTCCAACTTTTGATTTTTTTGGGGTTTGCTATAGTAATGTTGAACATTCACTTTCTTGCAGGGTATCCGAACGTAGTCATCATTTTTCGATTCTTTCTGGCTCAGGCAAGCTCTAGCTGAAACATATCCCACTAGTTTTTGCTATCCCATATCCCCACATTTATAAGTGAAGTCATGTTCCTAGTACCTCAAAGTTAATATGTTCTTTCTTTTTAATGGATTTTTGGTGATTTTACCCATTAATCCTGAAATGTCTACCCACCAACTCCTAATTCTTATTGGTGAATTTTTGGTCAAATCCCATCATTGATAGTTCGCTACTGGGTGAACAGTAGGTTGCAACCCAAGTTACAGGTGCATCAAGCCTCCTTATCCCACTAAGATCACTGACAGAAGCAGGTATATTCTATATACATACTATCTTTTACCACAGTAATTACATCCCATCTAAGTAGAATGAGCCACCAAGTAAGATTAGGCATATGCCCAGTCAAATCTCTTTGTTAGGACGTCTCCATCGTACCTGAAGCTGTGGGTGAGGAGGAGCAGGAGCGGTCAAGCAGCACCAGTGTGAAGATGGAGGGAACTGGGTCAACCGCCAACCCCATGCGCTCCATGGAAGAAACATGGGTTTGTATGAACATAGGGGTTACCAATAAATAGCAAGCTTCGTAGGGAAAATTATGATAATGCCGCACGTAATGCATTGGAATTGAGGGTGCCCTATTTTCACACAAAGCAATATTGACTAGGGTTTGGGTCATTTTTGGAGGTAAAGGTTAGTACATATTGAATATGGAACAGATGGGGCATGGGAACTGGGAACTTGAATGGATATGAGCCACCAACAAAACTTTTGAGTGGATAGCAACAGCAAATGGCGATATGGCCACTCAGAATGGGCAAACTGAATGATGAATGATTCGGAATGATATCTATTTTGATGGTGATATGTTGCATACACAGCATAAAGCCAGCAATAGTTCGCAGCGCATGTTCAAGATCAGGCACCGGAACTTAAACCGTGGATACCAGTGGGTGATTTCCAGCTCCGTAGGGATTTCACCATGGGGATTCGCAACGTCAATATGGCCCTCACCAACGAAGTAACTTAGCTGACTTAATTAGCTACATCGATTTGTAGAGCCACAAATCTTTGGAATACTTTGGGTTATCCCCGCAGACTGAGCGGATGTAGACCCATTTTGGCATAGTTCGGCGATGTGGCCGTCCCCATCCTTTCTGCCATTGATGGGGAGCCAAGCATCCAGGGGGAATCAGAATTCAAGAACTATCCAGACCTTGAGCTAAGACCATTTTGTGAGTTATGACTTGTTATGACTTATGATCAGTCTGAAGGTATGAGTAACACAAGTTTGGTTCTTCAGTCTCAACCAATCATTTCTCAGTAATTGCCTGAATCCTGACCCAATCAACTTCTCACCGCCCTGAGTTGTGATCAACTACCCTAGGGTAATCCTAGGGTAAACTAACATAGATGTGGAAAATCAACCATGTGTAGACTATTTTCCTGGGGAAACCATGGATCTTCCACATCTATGTTAGCTTCCCGTAGAGTAAAACATGTTAAACCATGTTGAAAGCTCCCTTCATCATCTTTGCCCAAACACAGCATTCTTTGCCGGCCTATAGCCCCGCAACTCTGTCACTGCATTGTCCTTTCAATCCCGTCGCAATCTCTAACCCTTCACACAGTCCTCTGTTCTCTACGAGGAGGAAAAGAAAACCAAGAAGAAGAAGAAAGAGGACAAAGAGATGCTCGTCACAATTGCTGATACTAGTGAAAATGGTTGGATGCTATAATTTTTTTGGATCTTCTAGGAGAATGGGGTTACCAGACTGGGGATTTAATTGGATGCAAATGGGATATAATTGGTATAGTATATTGATTAACCAACATTAACCAACCATAATCAGGATATAATGGGGACATGACCAACCATAATGGGAGTACTATGGGATAGATATAATGTGAGAAAACCCAAACCGGAATAAACCGGAAACCATCCCCAATTTCACCAGAAATAGCTTGTAGGTACCATCCAAAATTTATTGTTTGTTGTTGGGTATTGCTAGTCTCGGCAGAATTACAGGTATTATGATGTATTATGTATAATATTGTATGTATATATATATATAATGTATATATTTTTAGATATGTAATCAGGGGTGTCCCCCGACAACGTGATAAGTTGCTTCAAACTTGTTTCCCCAAGTCCACAGCCTGTTTTCTTTTTTTGGATCTCTGGCTACAACATGATTGGGTTATCCCACCCACTTGGGAGATTTGATATAGAAAATGGACCTGTCAACCTATTTCATCAATCTGTTTGCCAATTTTACATAGTTAAACCAAACAAGCTGGTCGAATCGTGGCGGTATGAACAATGTGCCTAGTATATTTTCCCGTGTGGATGGTCATCCCCCCCATTGGAAGGAATCCCTAAATGGTGGTATGACCATACCCCAGATACATACATACATCATGTGTCAACCATGACAGAAACGATATTGTTTTCTGAATTTTCATGAAATTTCATTTTTCAAACAGGAAGTTGTTCACCCAAAGCCTGGGGCGGAAATCAACAGACATAGACAAGGGGCATTCTACCAACATTGGGTGTATACATTGAACTAATTTGAATTATTTGTTTCCGTTTTGGTGATATTCATCATTTTCTTTCAACCATAAGAGTCAAATTGAGCCAATAGCATCCCAGAATACTTGAAGGGACAATTTGCAGGAACCCCCAGTATTTGATGGTTTAACACCATGGTTTCTTGTTCACTTTCCCTTCTAAATCAATCCATTAAGTATCAAATTTCTGGTATTTTTGAAGGGCAACCCATTCAGATTCTTGTAGGGTTCTAGCGCAATTTTGTAGGGCATGCCCCTAGTTGCACCTCTCATGTCTAGCCAAGTCCTCTGCCCTGTCATATTTTGGGACCTGGACTGCCAAGGAAGTCCGAAAAATCGGAGAAGAAGGACTGGGCAAAGCGTTGTTTTCATTACCAGAAGGAAGGTACATGAACCAAGCATTTTATGGGGATATAGGATGGGACAGAAACAGTAAGCAACAAGATGATTTGATCAAAGCATGTTAATTTAATCAACTCACCTGGAAATTTGAACCATCAAAAACAATCAACCGATCAACAATGAATATGGGTTTATTAAAAAATGGGCGTTCAAACAAAAATGATGAATATCTGAATATCCATCAATTAAGCATGGGGATAAAATGCGGAGATACGAGGGGCGGGGATTCTCCTTCAGTGCCAAACGAAAAGAAAGGGCTTTGTCTCAAATAGGAGAACCCATTGCCATGGCCAAACTTGGGGTTTCTCCCTAAGTTTGGATGGTTTGTTGGTACCTCCATTTTAGGAAACCTCCATTTGAAGTTAGAAACATTATGGTACACCAATGTAAACTCTCATAACTTGTATTAATTTGTGGTCCCCCATTTCTCAGACAAATCTGAATGTTTGCGCTGATGTTGTCGATTTGCAGGAAAAGAAATCGAAGAAAGAAGGAAAGGAGAGTCCCAGACTCAGAACTTCACAGTCCTCAGAATCCAGTGAAACGTCGCAACGGGAAATCCCCTGTAAATGGAGGTTCTAATGGGAGAATCATGGTTGACTACAGGAGGGTAGGTTCTTTTGATGTCCGACATCGGTTTTCCATGTTTCCATGCTTGAATTCCACTGGAGTGTCAACAATGCTTTGCAAGACCTGTGTGCCTATTTCCATCGAGGAAAGCTACTCAGTGTCGGGGCTCCAACCGAATTTATGAAGAAACCACTTCCACATACTTCAACATCATCAAACTGCAACAAATACAATAATGTGGGTAAAACAACAATAAACCATCCCCCAAATCACTATAAATAGGTGGTATAAACCATTCCAAAATGGGTGGTTTATTATTGTTTTACCCACAATAAGCGTTGTTTTTTTTCACAGCAATGATTCCATGGCTTCATCGACCCAGTGGCGACATCCATGTCCGACGTGGTTTTCCATACAACTTTGTACCCTCTGGTGAACTAACAGTTTGCTATTGAAAATGGCCATAGAAATAGTGGATTTTCCCCAAAAAAAACGGTGATTTTCCATAGCTATGTTAGTTCACCAGAGGGTATACAAGGTCCTTGGAAGGAAACTCTTGACTTTCAACCAAGGTCTCAGCCTAATTATCCTAGCTACATTGGACGACGCACAATTTTTTTCTGGGTAACTGTTGTGATCGTTTCTCCCCACCCTGCAACCCCATGGCTTAGCGCAGCTGAAAGTTGAAATGGGTTCGTTGCGCATGACTTGCATAGCTCCAACTGTGTCACGCACAAATCAAATGATTTCAACCGTTTTCTGGATCCTTTAACAAACACCATGGAACACTTAAAATTAATAGGAACTACAGATTTACATTCCGGCGTTTCTGGTCACATGGACCCAGGTTGTAGCACGAGCAGACTTCGCTCGCTGTATGCGGAACAATGGGGTCGAACTAGGTAGCTGTGCAACCCCGGAGTTGCAAGTGAACGATGCTTACAACCCACGTACATATGGGATATGACCAGCTATGAAGATCTTATTTTTTCATAGCTGGATATCCCGGATATGTACATATATGTATATATTTTGGCTGTTTCGGGTCAATCAAGTCCCTGGAATATAAACTATTCCCTGGAAACCTTTGTTTTATCTTGTTTCAGTATTTGATCTATATTCTTTGTTTTGGCCCGCATGCCCGTATCTAGCGTTAATAGTTATGTTTGCTATGGCGAGCAATTCATGTCAATTCATGTTATTGCGTTTGTTTTGTTATCCTTGTCACTGTTCGGGGGGATTTCCCAAGTCAGTTCCTCCACCCAATGGTTGTTGATCATCATCCTACCCCAACATATAACATCAGCCATGCGAACTCAAGAAATCGTCCCTGACTACAGTACCTCCTAACTTGATTAGGTCGCAAAGACGTAGATGAGGCCTTTCAGGGCGGAGGGGGTGGATGGATGTGGATGCGAGTGAATGGCTGTCGGGTCTTCCTATACCCCCAAATACGTAAAGAAATAGAACAGTAAAGCCGGAGTGATTTGATGATGGTTTACTTTTCTATCTTTGGGGGACTGCATGGATTTGGGTAGATCATGGTAGCTCTCACTTTGTTAATCGACTGGTGAATTGTGTTTTTTCTGTAGCCAGTCAAACAAATAGCAGGGTATCTGTCAGATCGGCTGCAAGCTAAGTTTTGTTGCAGGGTAAAAGGCGGCACAGATAGTACGAAGGAAAATGAGCTTGCAGATTGTGGGATTGTCAGAGGAAGCTGCCATACATTTCCTGGGAACACACAGGATTTCGCTTATTTCATTTATTTGAGGGGGAAAGTACATTCCTCACTGGGGCTGAGGTGAAGTTTGCTGGAAACCGCGCTTACCGTGACAATGACAACACTCTTTCTTCCATAAGGGAATCGATTTAATTTCAAACCGCTCTACAGGAAGGGGCCTCCTAGGTAGCTGGGTTGGCTATAAATCATCCTCTTTATTGTGTTGTATCTGTATATATATATATATAATAGATACCGACACTTAGATTAGATGGGGTTGTAAACCGATTTATAATTGGGGGGGCCTCCTGTACCTTGTGGGTGTGGCTATGTGTGGCTGATATTGTGTGCAATCTAAGGGATCATATATCATATTCTTCATGGATTCTATCAACCATCGTAATACATGCTTCCCAGACTTCTTACGGTCCTCACAATCCCTACTACTGTAATCATTCCCACCCCCTGTCTTAAATAGATACCCCCCAAATGAACAGATCCAATACTAAATCACGGTTTCTACGGGGGTACTAAACGTTACATTATCAATGCATGATAATCAACAATATCATATCCATTGATATCCCCATTTGGGGTTAGATCCCTCAATTTCAATTCAGAAAGGAACCATCATATTTCCAATAGTTCAATCTCCATCAATATCCGTTTGTATCCCCACTTGGTGGTTCAATTGCATACTATCCGTTTGTACCATGATAAAATACATTGCCAAGGGACTACTGAGTACTGGATTGGCATGGTGGCTTTCCCCTGGGATGATACTGGGGGGTTCGTCCCTTGACATGGCAATGGATGAATTCAGGCAGTAAAACCGCCATTTTTGTCCCAAACCAATATCTTGATATACCGTGTCAGTAACAACAGAACACTAAGTTGCTTTATGACTAGGTTAAGTCTGGTTAATAGTACATATGTTATATCTACTACATTTACTGGCATTTACAGCCCAACAAACATAACTCATCATAATTCTAGTTCACTTCAACCATTGGTTGCTTTCCAACTAGACTAGAAATATCAATATCATGCTGTTCAGAAGCCAACAAGCATAGATAAGTTGATTGAACTTCCCATCTAACGAGTTAAGTTATCAATAACTTATATAACTAGATACACCGGAATAAAAACACATAAAAACTACATATACCTACCATAAAGCCTAAGTCCCCCAGGTTTTTTTTCAACTTTGTCAGGAGGCCGAAGGCTCGCCTGAAGCCTCGCGCTCGCGCTCGACGCGGCGCGTGAAGAAGTCCCGCCACGAGGCCGGCGCCGAGGGCTGAGAGCAGCGGCCGCGTCGCCGTGGCGATGGTTGGGGGATTGGGGGTGGGAAGTTGGTCAAAAACTGAGCATTTTTTCACTTTTTTTTTAGCAAGATCTAGATTGCGAGGATCAAGTTACATGGTCTGTTTTCCTAGAAGAAGGTCATCTGATCATTGAGGGATATTATACTCATTGTAAAGAACACCAAGAATACCTAATGGCTGATGATGGTGGGATGACCTTCACCGTTTTGACCGTGGCCCATCATGAAATTGGAGATTGAATTAGATTTGGCAAGTAAACATTGGGATCTGAAGAGGAAACAATGGCGGTTTTGACAGTACAAAAGGGCCAAGGGGGGATTTAAATAGTGTACATTGGGATTTGATTCGCAAACCTCAGCCAAACTTGACCAACAGAAATGTGCGTTCAACCCAGAAGCACTGGGTTAAAAGATAGAAATGAGGATTCGACAGCAGAAATAGTGACTTGAACTACAACAGTCAGTGTTAAATGGCCAAACAGTTGAGGTTTTAAGGGGCACAGACAGGATTTAAGAGGAATGAGGACTTACTGCACTGATCTGTACTGTATACAACTATATAACCCTAACCTGCACAAATAAGGATGGGAGTAGCAAACTTGAAGATATATGGGCATGGCAAACTAAAGTGGAATAGCAATGGACCCCAGAAGGGTCATTTTTGTTCACCATGCCAAAATGGGTCAATCATGTGAACCGCACGCAAATGAAGTAAGTACGCATCCCAGCCTCAAAGGGAATATCAGCAACAACCGGTTGGTGGATTGATTTCAACGGAGTGTTTTTTCGATATCCCTTACAGTTATAACTGTTAGAATGGAAGTCGAAGGTTGGTCATTATACAATATTTGGGCAAATTGTGTCTTTGAGGATGCTATTGAAATCACACTTCACATTTTGAAGAACACCACCACTATGTGTTGTCCTCATTCCAGATGGCATTTGCCCCAAGACATCTTCGCGAGGTCTAGGAACTGGTTGAGTTAAACTGCTATAATCATTATAGTCAGTGATATCCCCTGTGTTTGCTTAATATACCACCAATATCCACCCATGTCATATCATGTTTCGGTGTGGTGGCTATGTCACGTTTTGCGCGATGATTTTCAGTACTTGGGGCTGCATCCCAGCCACCTTCATACTTGGTCGGGACACGTCGGGACCACATGTACTTGCTCAAGTGCTATCCAACCCATCAAACATTGAAGACACAAGATAGATGTTCAGAGATTCTTGATCATTTATCTCCGAATCATCAGGCGTACGAGTACCATCCTTGAGGTTACAAGTGCCATAACTAGGGTTCAGTGGAGTTCTAACCGAGTTCTGACTCTGGGGGGCACTGGGGGGCATCATTGTGGTAGTGATAATGAGGGGCCAATCAGATCAGTGATTTGTTTCACTGCCATCATCACGGGTCTCTCAATCATCCAACGTCCACGGCGATGCTATGCGACCAGATTTTCCAGAGCACACGGGCCATGTGCAGAATGGAGTTCCCACGGCTAAACATGATGTAGACAATTGTAGACATATGCCAATGATTTCACTGAAATCTGGGTGAATTGTAATTGTAATGACCTCACCTGCCACTGCACGTGATTGATGATTCGCAGGGGGGAACGATCGATCCCGATCCCAAATCACCTGAGGCACCTGATTTTGGGGAACTGGACTGTGAGGTCACCATTTTTGGACCCCCGATTACCATTTTGATCCCTGATGAATTCTGCGAGCCACAGCATAATTGGATGACGCATATATAGATGTATATATAGGCTATATAAGCTATATAGGCTCATGACATGAGCTACTGTTCGGAGGTCGGAGGTTGTTGGTGTTGTAAGAATGGATACATCCTGCGATACATGTCATGTATCAGGTCGATGATATCACATAAAGATACAGAAAGTTGGTTTGATCATCAAGGTATGAGTCAAGTATGGGTCAACTACGGTCAGATCGTTGGGTATTTCGCCCGCAATTGGAGGGTCAGTACAAGAAAATGACCTGCATGCCAGGGCTTGACATTTCAACTCTCATGCCTTTTCACTGCTGAATCGACCCCATGTGTTGTTCCTTCGAAGGCCATCCAGATTTGGTGATTTCTTGGTGGCTTAACCAGTTCATCCCACTTACGAAGTAGCTTGCACAGACATAGGTGGGAGAAGTTGGGTTGGTCCATTTGCAGCTGGTGTTATAACTGCAACTATACTTACCCTCTGGTATATTAACAGTTCGACCCTGAGAATAGCGATTTTTAGGGGACACTAATCTTCCAATTCCTATCTGCCAGGGTCTATGTTAATTTACCAGATGGTACTATTTTGGATGGACAATCAAGCGAATCCCGAGTTGTACTGCCGCCCGGTCATAGCCTTCCTAATGTTCCCAAACCCAAAACCCGATGTGGACGATAGCGCATGATCTAGACTTCTAGACTTGTCCAGCTCGTGTGGGACGTTTGATCACATGATCAATGGCGAAATCTCATCCAATTGATTGAGTAATCAGCAACAATGATCAAATGGTGAAAAACTGCATTGAAATCAGATGATCAATGGTTGGTTCAATCCAATTTTGCAAAAGTCTCAGCAGGACTCAATTCGGGTACCAACCAATGCAGTTCGGGTTCCCAAAAACACATGGCCCCCGACCGCCTGCTAAAAACGTTTGATGCTCCACAGATGCAACACATGTTGCATGGTTTTGCGGATGGCTAGACTTTGGTGATCCTTGCTGAAACACATATTCTTTGTGGTATGTAAGATTGGATTGTGTATGGTAACCGCAATGATCAATGCAGTATGAAACCAGGATTTCTAAATCCGCAGAAGTCCAATCGGATTTAACGTCTCTAGATGCAGATGTCGATTTCAGAAGGGGCAATTAAATCCGGAATTCAATTTATATCCCTGACTAGTGGACATCCTGATTTCTATATAGTTGTGGCTATTTTTGCATCCATGTACCACCTATTTGATGTGAAGATGGAGGGACTCACTGGGTATTTCATCGCGAAGTGGAATTAAAATAAACATTCTTGGTGAAAGCTCCTGACAGTTCTTGGTGCTTAAAGAAATCACAGTTTTTCTTGGTGAAATCTCCATTTGCTATCGGAGCTTGTTGCAAAAATCCCACCATTTCCAGGGCCATCCCGTTGAACTGTGTGAAGTGTACAGAGCCGAGCCCGTTGGACAGTGATGGGTTGATGGGGATGGCCGCTGACGGGTCCCACCGAAACGAGCCATGGGAATCCAAATTTCAGACCCAGGGGACCACAGATTACTTCGATTTTTTTAGTTTGATTGATCAGGATTTATTTGTTTTAAAGTCTTAGTCATCTACAATGGGGTACAATTGGGTTAGCAATTTCGACTCATACAATACTCATACCCAAAAGACCCACAGGCACTGGGAAACATGTAAGAATTGCTGCCATTGGTGACCAGCCCAGTGACTGTTTGCGTCACCGGTGTCGTGTGGATCTACTGGCGCCCCATTTCTGCCAGCCATAGCCATAGGAACACCTGACAATCTCTGTGAGGACTAAGGCGAAGCCTCTGGATGCCACCATAGACCCATTCGCGATCGCCTAGCCGTAAATGACCGTACATCTGGATGAATTCCAAGGACCTCAGTGAGACGTCACAACGAGACCATGGTGATTAGTAGGGAATATCACCCCAAAATGACCAAAAGCTTCAGGTTAGCGTGAACTATGATCATGTATCCAGATGGAGGTTCCGAAAACATGGGTCCCCAAAACCATTGGTTTTCCCATTGATACCAACCACTTTCTGGATGATTTTGGAGCCCCCCCTTTTCGGGAAAAGCATGGAAACACCCACAAAAAATCCCCTTCCAACTGGGCCAAGTCATGAGTTCCAAGCTCCAGACCAGTTGGATTCATCGACATCACCTCAACCTATGTCCAAGGGTTGCTGTGGATGACGCGGCGCTGTGAAATTGCTGCGAGCAGTGAAGCTGGACATTCCGAGCAGATTAGCATGGGGATAGAAGCGACCATTTCATGGGTACCAGAATGGGATGTATAGTGGGAATATATAATGGGAATTAATAGGATATATTATATCATATAATGGGATACAGTGGGATAGAACCTGATATAACATGATATAACATGATTTAACCATGTTCATAGGGAATGAACTACCAATTCTTGGGATGGGATGTCCACCCATCAACAGGGACTTAACTAACATAATTTTATATAACTTCATAATGTTTGTTGTAGGGATGTTATAGGGATATACAATCCCTTTCCCTCGAATAAAGCCCTTAAACACCCCCACATGGTGGATACAGAGGATGAAACCACATATTGCGACCATAGATGTGGGTGTTGAATATGAAGGGGGATGGGATTCATTCTTCCGCCTATATATCATGAAATAACCTCCATATGGGGTCCCCAAATGAGTAAATGATCATGCCAGTGCAGTCCAATAATTCTATATAATTCTTAGTTAAGCCATGATGGTTCAGTTATATAATGTTATATCAAGTTATGTCATGGCAAGTTATATCCCATTTTTTGTCTCACTAGTCATAGTTATAACATGTTATATCCAATTGGATATCCCACTCTATAACGAAACAAGATGCAGCCCCCGAACTCGAATGCAGTCACGTTAAACACTTGTGCAGGTCAAATTAGTGCAACAGTCTTGTGTGGATTCGGGTGGTTATGGAGTGTGAAGTGTGAAGTGCGAAGTGTGGAGTATGGAGTGTGGAGTGTAGAGTGTGGAGAGTGGAGTATAAAGTGTGAAGTGTAAAGTGTCGAGTGTAAAGTGTAGAGTGTGGAGTGTAAAGTGTCAAGTGTAAAGTGTAGAATGTGGAGTGGGGAGTGTAAAGTGTGGAGTGTGAAGTGGGAACCGGGGATTGTAGAAGGCAGAGTGTGAAGTGTGGAGAGTGGAGTGTAGAGTGTGGAGTGTGGAGTGTGAAGTGTGAAGTGAAAAGTGTGGAGTGGGGAGTATGGAGTGTAAAGTGCGGAGTGTAAAGTGTAGAGTATGGAGCATAAAGTGTGAAGTGTGAAGTGTAAAGTGTGGAGTGCGGAGTGCATGTGAAGTGTTAAGTGTGGAGTGTAGAATGTGGAGTGTCAAGTGTGGAGTATGAAGTGTGGAGTGCGCAGTGTAAAGCGTGGAAAGTGTGGAAAGTGTGGGATGTGTAGGAAGTGTGGAAAGTGTGGAACGGAGAGTGGGGAGGGTGAAGTCTACACTGGTGAGTTGTAACTACACCAAATACTGCGCCTGTCACGCAAAATTACATTGCACACATGACGGATGTGCACCAAATGCTGCGCCTGCCAGGCAAAATGACACTTTCACATACTTTCACACTGTGCCACGCCTGCCACGGAATTTGCACGTTTTCACCCCTTGACACAGCCCTCCCAATGCGATTCGTAAAGACACGCAACACGACACGTCTAAAGTGATGCGCCTGCCACGCAACATGAACATGGACACCTGCAAAGTGCTGCGTCTGCCACGAAAAATGCAACTCATCTTCTGCAAACGAGGCAAGAGTATTGCGCCTGTCACACAAAACTACTTTGGACATTTTTTCGAGACACGAAAGAATCTCACGAAGTGCCACGCCTGCCACACGAAACGACGTTACAACCTCTTCGGAAATCTGCAAAAATGAGAGGTTTTTAAGGATCTGCACTTGGTTTGGGATCAAATACGTTTGATTCTGGGTCAGGTTTCGGGACTGATTGATAAACAATGATAAACATTTCATATATTATGTATAATAATATATATTATATATATAGATATGTATTAAATTTTGGAGATGGTGGGCTGTACCCTTTAAACATTGATGACACTACATAATTCAGAATAATCTTGTCATATGCCACATGTCGTCAAACATCGACAGATGCCTATCAATATTTGTTATGAACCATTAGCATCATACAACCACATGTAACATATATAATATATATCATGTTGAAAGTGTGGAAGTGATTGTTCTTATTCACCCTTACATCACAAATTAACATAATCCCAACATTATTTTAACAGAACACACTTGAACATGTTTTCAGGGCATAATCACATGCAAAGGTTCTAAGGATTCTTCCTCTTCCATTTGGCTATCGGCCATGATGCAAAGCAGCAGCCACTGAACTCATGGTTTTTGATCTAAAACCATTTGCAATTCTATATATATTATCTATACTTCGTAGCATTTCAGAAATCTAAGTTCAATTTTGAGATGTTGACTTCTGCAGTTTTCGAATGAAAACTGTTCAAACCCCTAGGAGAAGTCAGCATCTCAAAAGGTAGCTTAAACTTCTGCAGGGAGTCCCTCAAACCTAGGAATATCAGAAGTTTTCAATTGAAATCATTCCAGCTTGGAAATTGTTTTCGAAGAAGGAGTTCTGCAGAAATAGCAACAACACATGATGTTTTTACTATTTCTGCACTTGTTGCTTGATTTGGGTAGCTACGGCCCAACTTCGAGAAACGATATCCGACGCTTTCGGATGAAAACTCTCTCCACGATTTTCCGACCCCTCAGTGTCTGGTAAAACATATTGAAACATCATATTCCTGACCCACTCTATTCTGATTAATTGGACATGCAATTTCATTACCTTTTGGCTGAAAGTGGATGCTTCATGGCAATTATCATTTTTTTGGATAGATGTAAGACATTGAGGGGAAACTTACCAGTATATCATTGTATTTACTTATATATATATATATATATTATAGTTGTCATGTAGCTTTCATTGACACAAGCAATATTACATGATATGATATGACATGCCTACATTACATATGAGCATCATATTTTGCATAGACATTTATGATATAAATATAAATATACATGTTACATATTTTTTTATCAAAACTCTGTGGCCGAAAATACTAACCCAAATCAATTGCGATTGATCAAACACCAATCCTTTCTTGCAGCTTTCCCCATTGGCACGGCCATAGCGACCAACCGCGAACGGCTGCGAACAGTTGCGAACCGTTGCGCAACGGCGAACACACCCTCAACCTCCAAGCAAGAGTGAAACGGGAACCAAAAATCATCACTGTCGCAGTGCCCGAGGCGGCCAGACCAAGTTGGGCGTGTTTCCTGAGGGGCGCCATGGTGACACGAATTCAGCAGAGTAAACTTGGATTCATTGGATGAATATCTTGGCAAATTGATGTCATGTACAGGTCTTGAATATTTTCAAATGATTTCTTGTTGTTTGTTGTCCATATAATATCACGGACCCAATTTAGTCATAGAACTCACCCAGTATAACCAGCACTTTTGGTTTCCATTGGTTTTCATCACCTCTTTGGATGATGACTGATCTGTAGTCTGAAAATGGGCCCATCGTTCATCATTGTCCCCAGCCCATTGTTGGGACGAAACCATTTGAGTTCATGGGAGGTTCACCAAGTTGTGAATCCATAGCGGGAGTATGTTCGATGGGGCCACTGAAGCAAAATTGGAGTTGCAAGAAATCGTGAAAAGAGCATCTCACACTGATTTCCAGTTTTTGTTTGTATTTGTGTCAACCATTGGACCCTCCCACGTCATTTGCGCGGACATCACGTGATTCTCATTATTATGTTTTTCGAGTTTTTAGGCCAACGCAGCGTTTGAGGGACGCGGCGTCATGGGCCCTTGTGATGATGATCCCATGACCAACGATGGTTTCCATATGGAGAATTGCCTGAAAATGACGAGATATGTCAGGTTACTAAACGGTCACATTTCAACGCGGCTACTATGAGGATTTAAGTTTCTTTGACATGGGCATGTCCATGTATTTTGCCAGGTAATTTTTGCGAGATGGGTCATATTCCCGCTGATATTTCAAGGCCGGATTAAAAAACCTACCCCTGGTTGATCAATATCAAGGGGCATCATTTGAACTTGAATTGTCACTATTCAGAGGAGCAGCCTGAAGAAACAGTAAGCATCGGTTGCTGAATTCTCGGTTTTAATCAAATGTTATGGTTCAGCAAGATATCCCCTTGAATCATGGGGAACATGTTTTTTCCCCAGAAGCTGGTTGAGCTGAGCTGAAATTATGTGGAACTGTTTTTAGTACTGTACTCCTGACGTGTAAAAAATATAATGCAAAATATGGCCAGGAAGACACTTGTTATGTCATTTCCCAAAGAACATGTTTCTTTCAGGTAGGGTTGGTTTGGTACGGGGTGCAAGCTGTGGTAGCTTTGTTATGTCAGATTATCTCGAACACTTGTCATTGTCTTCCAGTGGAAACGTGGTTGGGCGAATCTGGCAAGTGCCCACCATTTTTTTCGGAGTCATTGTTCTAATCTAAGAAGGCTCTTCAGAAGCCCCACAATGATTAGATACCACAATGATGGACCCCTACAGATTCTAAAATATATGTATTTTATTGTATTTTACTATTATATATTATTGTAAATCTATTATATCATAATTACATAGACTATGTTACAGAAACTATGCTATATATGATTATATTATACAAACTAATTATAGCATGTATAAATGTATATATTGTATACATTTAAATATTCTTAACACTATATATATATATATATATGACATATAGATGGACAGAGAGATGGGCCCAATAGTTGCATTCATATATCGCTTGGTAATCTTGGAACAAAATTGAACCCACCCGCATTCGTGGATGATCTACTCATATTTACCCATTACAAAATAGGACATCCGACCGGCAGAATAGCATACCAGAGGGCAAGTGCAACCATTTAAACCCAGTTGTATGATGTTTTTCTTGCAGTATAGTTAATTGAGGACTGTTCAAAACCCTTGTTGGTTGTTTATAATCGGATTATAATCTCCATATAAGGGATTATACTATCCAATATAATCCAATATATATATATAGGGATCCATTGTGGGAAATTGTATTGTGTAGCCATAAAAGGACGACAGATGATGTTTTCTTTTAACATTTCTCAATTTGATTAGAACCCAATTGCAAGACTCAGTGCAAGTTCAGTACAAGTTGTACGTCCTCCAGTTAAGTCCCGGTTAAAAGTTAAACAAGGAACCCTCTAAACTCCAGCTAACGTTGAGTTAAACGTACAAGATCTTAAACCTTATAACTATGATTTCGTTGGCCACCTAAGGTCACTAAGCCCCAGAATCACTCTGGTGAGTTGTCGCATGTTTTTCCGCTAAATAACAAAGGGGCCATGGCGACCGCGTGGTTGAGATGCTGCGTGGTCACGTTAGGCTGTAGGCAGATGGAAGGACACTGCTGATGGTCAAAGATTAGTCGACTAACTGGTGAATCGTACTTTTTTTTTGCAGTGGTGATAATAGGTGCCTGTTAGTTTACAACTCGGTTAACCAGAGGTTACAGAGGTTATAACGAATATATGATATGTATGTATGCACTTGCATGGGTTCATAGACAAACTTATTATAGCTGAGGTGGGCCACCAATGGTAGGTTTTGGAGAGTATCTAATAAGACTAGGTCAACTCATGGCAGACTATGATCATTATCCCTCTTCCCCAGCTATCTTTATTGTGGTATGGAACCAACAAATATGGTGGTAAACCATGATCATCCTGGATCTGCTGGAACCCTGGAACCCTGGAACCTGTTGTTGCATGGATAGCTAGGTGAATCATGGGTGAATTACATTGGAAATCAGCAAAGCTAAACATGTACCAGAAAGTCAGGCTTGACAGGAAAACTTCCTGGTACCCCAAAGCAATACAAAGCCCAGTTTTTTCCAGCAAGACTCCAGGTCTTACATTGGTTTGTTTGACCATAGGATTTCTCCAAATCAGAGGAACATGAAAGTACTTACACCCCATGTTCATCTATGGTTCTTTATTGGTCTTCAATGTATACATACCGATTCTGATTAGCTGGCCATTATATATTTGGTTTTGTCTGAACATATGGTACCTCAGTGACCTTACTGTACCCTATAATCTCATATAATCTCATCGTTTACATTTTCGTCCTACTCAATTGTCATTTTATGGTATTTTATGGCTAGACCCCAGTTTGAGACACGGGCACATCTCATATACTGATTATGTATCCCATTGCATCCCATAATATATATCTGACTACAATGTATGTTAATATATAATGATATGTCTATATTTATTTGTTTATTTGTTTATTTGTTTATTTAGGATATATCCCATCATTAGTGTATACCCTTCAAGTCCCCTTATGAATCCTTGTGATTGCTTGCGCTTGGTCCTATTACCAAAGGGTAGCATGATTTTGCTGTTGGTTTTCCGCCTTTCCAGCCATGTCCTTCTGTCAGAGTTCGACACGGTGGGAGGCCACTGTGACGCCTCGCAAACGCGAGCAACGCAACCGTGCCGTAGACCCAGGTGAAGACCTGTTATTCGCAGCACAGGAAAAGTCACCGAAACTGGTTCGTCTAGTGAAACACTATGTGGGTTTCTCTAAAAATTGGGTATGCCCCAATTAAAATTGCCCATTGAAAGGAAACATGATGAGAACTCATTGGACTTTTGGGTACCCTATCTTCAGACAAGCCCATGTAAAAAAACTGGTTTCACCAACAGTTTTTGTTCACCAAATATCACC
Organism: Symbiodinium sp. clade C Y103; assembly: GCA_003297045.1. Classification (NCBI taxonomy): domain Eukaryota; class Dinophyceae; order Suessiales; family Symbiodiniaceae; genus Cladocopium; species Cladocopium sp. clade C. Next base: position 85,794 of record BGPT01000350.1, on the reverse strand, counting down.
GGGAATCGACCATCAAGAATATGGGTCCACCCCTTCCGAACTTAATGGGTGATTTGTTGGCAATTTTGATTGGAAAAAACAGACTACTGTAGCTTTGTTATTGTATGGTGCTCGGATATGTGCCTACATGAACGGTAGATTTTGTGGGCAAATGGTTCGCAATTTTACCATGCCCGATGGTATGCAGATATCGCTACAGTTCAGAGGTTGATTCCCTTGGAAGGTCAGGCATGATTGGGGTCCAAAATCTCATTGACCCAACACCAAACAGCATAAACCCAACTGTAGATTCTACTGTAGACCCACCAGATTCCACCAGTAGCCATACACCTAGGCACCTACTTCTAAACCACCTTGCCTATCCCATCGCAAAATCTCTGGAATCGTACTAACATTTACACCATTTTACACCACAAATGTCAAATGACCCACATCTGACGTAAATATAGAAGCACCATGGCGGATTTTGGGTCCCATCTTCATCGCCTGGGACTGGTCAGTCCCATGGTCACCCTGGTGCCAGCAGGATGGCTTATTGAAAGATGTGACATGTGATTCATCCTCTTGAAAGCAGAAGTACAGCGGGCACTGGGTAAACCTATACTGGAGAAACCTTGGATGGGTAGTTTTGTACGTTTATCTTTTGCCGAAAATGGGGCCACAACACACACATACACACACACACGCGCAGATAGATAGAATAGATTAAAGTAGATTAGATTGGATTGGTTTTGATTATACAGAGGGGTAGGGTACCTAGGATGCATAGGATAGAAAGGAAAGGGCAGGTACTTGTAGGATAGATAGGGTAGATAGGATAGATAGGATAGATAGGATAGATAGGATAGGATGGATAGGATAGATAGGATACATAGAATAGACGGGATAGATAGGATTACAGTAGATTAGATTAGATAGACTACATAGATAGATTAGATAGTTTTGATAGGTTGGATAGATTGGATAGATTGGAATGGACTAGATGGATTAGATGGATTGAATGGATTACATTGATTACTGTAGATGGATTAGATGGGTTAGATAGTTTAGGTCGATCAGATAGATTAGGTAGATTATATAGATGGATTAGATGGATTAGGTGGATTAGATGGATGGGCTGGATTAAATGGATTAAATAGATTAGTTAGATTGGATAGATTGGATAGACAGATAGATGGGATAGCTTAGATCGATTAGATAGATTCCGTAAGACAAGATTAGCTAAGCTTAGATTGGATAGACGGACAGATAGATAGATCGGTAGATAGATCGATAGTAACCCCCCAAAAAGATAGAAAAGGTAATTTATCGCTATCATTTGTATAAATAAGATTTTACTTCTCTGTTCGGGGATCGCGGTGTCTTTTTACATATATATATATTATACATGTATCTCTATATATATATGTATAAATGTATATACATATTATATTTACATATTTAAAATCTGGGGCAAACCAAAAGAACTGGACACTTAAGTTGAATGTGGCTGGCCACACATGTGGCTGCTTGCTTCAGCCCGGCCCAAAGAAAGACACCATGTAACAGCAGGGGTGTTCAAGCGTCCCATGTACATAGATCATTATGAATCACTCATCCGGGAAGAACTGAACACGTCAGCCATAGTCAAACCAATTTACGTTGAATATTGAAAAACTGCATCGGACATTGGCCAACCCACAACTGATCAATTTGAGTTTGGAAACCACGAAGGTTTTGTTGGAGCAGTTTCGTTTTCGGGCGAAGGGCATGTCTATGAAACCATTGAAACATCACAGGACATGGCAACCATGAGTTGTTCTGGAGGTAAAGCAACACTTGGTCACATGTTGTCTTTAAGGTCCTTAAAAAAACATGAAAACAGTAGTTGCACATCATGCGCAAGATGTTGATTAGCTGTTTATGTGATCAACCACCGAGATGATCCCTGAACTTGATTGGGATGGTCATTTCTAGGATCTACCCTAGTTACTAAGCACCATCAATCCACTCACTTCAGTTCAACCTTCAATTTTGGTTTGTTGAAATCACCAAACCCACAAAGTGGGGCCCCCTATGTACAGCTGACAGCTAAGGTGTTTTGTAACTTCAATAAGTTTGGTTTATGATACTTTTAACTATAGTATTCGTGGCAAATTCATGGGGTTTATAAACAAACTAACATAAAGTTTGGGGTCCCCACATTGCAGCGACCTTGTTTCAACGTGCCGGGTCACCACGCGCTTCCCATCATGGCGCGGAGAGCTTCGCTCGCTTCACTCGCTACGCTGGCATTGCAGCTGGGCTGAAATGGGAAGATCACCAGTAGAGCAGACTCCAGAACCCCTTGTTGATTGGTTTATTGGGGATTGGGGACCAAATACCTAATATGCCTCTATAGGGGACTATATAGTCTCGGATTTGCAGGGGACTATGTAACCCCTATATCCGCACTTGTATTAGTCACTGTAGGATCTAGAAGGGACTGTATGCAGTAAATACATGGTAAATACCTGATTTATTGAGGATTGTTATGACGAATTATGGGAATCCCGCATTAGCCAGCCAGTAGAAAGGGATGACACACCCTGGGTTTTTAACACTGCTTATATGGGAAACCAGCCCAAATTCAATGATTTCACCGTTCATTTTTCAAAAGAAATCTTAAGACGAATCGGGTTTATATATTCGATTCTTGGGCTTGTACTGGGGATATCACGAACGCATTGGGTCAGCAGATCAAGTGCTGATCTGTGACTGGGATGGTTGCAGGAGGCAAATGACTGGGTCATTTTAGAGGTAGGTGGTTGTAGAAACAGAATTCATGAAACGCTTGGGATTGAGTTTTGTTTGTTCATGAAGAATCGGCAGTAGTCTAGTGCTTACCCTCTGGTAGTCAAACATGGCAATGGAAAATCTTCCATTTATAGATGTCTTTTTCCCACTAAAGTCGCATTCATAGTGGATTTTCAATTGCCATGATTGGTTGCCAGAGGGTATCAAGGGACAAGAGGGCATGGACACCCGCGGGTTGATGAACCAATTTTGGAGCAGTTGCTGCCGGCTGTGCATGGCACATCATCCTCCATAAGTTGGTATTAAATAACCTCCATAAGTTGGGATAAACCCTACAATTAGTCTTAGTGTCTTAGTGAGATTGATACATCAAGACATACATGCAAACATAGGTACAATGCTAGATAGATAGATAGATGGATCGATAGATAGATACATCAATAAAAAAGATCCGGTATACACATGATGCCATTTTCGGGCCTTTTCACCGTTGTTTTTCTCTGTGTTTTCTCACACTCCATGGCATCCTAGGGTGCTGCTGATTGGTGGTCGTGCCCATGGCTTCGTGGGGCCGGTCATGCGGTCAAAACCCTGGTGCCCTGGTGCACAGCAAAATAGCTGGTAGATGGATTTTCATCCCCCCAAATGGGGGTTTCCTAATATCGGGGTACCCAAAAATGGATGGTTTATAATGGAAAATCCTATTACAATGGATGATTTGGGGGTACCCCTATTTTAGGAAACCTTCAAATATGGCATGAGTAGATTGTCCACTATCCCAAGATGGCAACGGACATGGCCATTTGTTCCAAAGATGATGATGCATACTTGGATGATCTTGGATATGCATCCCGGGTAGTAGGTGGTTGATTTCAAAGACACCGTATGACTCATTCATAAATGGTATAAACAACTAAAGGGGATGTGCATCCAAGCAGTGCGGACCCAATAAATGAAAAGAACAACACAGTTTAATTCAAGTGCACACAAAAAGTTTGAACATCATATTGAATTGTGTTATACAAATTTTAGTCCTATGTCATCCTTTTTCAATGAATTAAACATAAAGCATATTAAACGATCCTATCTATTCATGATGAAATCCCGCTTAGTGACTTAGTGGATCCTCAGGTCGCTTGCGGTGCCGGATCGCCAGATCACACCGCTGACGCCGCGGAGCCCTCCACGTTTGTCGCGGCTTGACGCGTCGTTGCGCTCACCGAGGCGTGATAGCTCCGGGGCTCCTTGGTGGCGGAAAAGGCGAAGAAATCATCGTCCTGGTTGGTGGGTGGTGGTTTCAAGCCAATGAGGATTTGAACCACTAATATAATACAATATTATATATATATATACATATTATATATATATACATACTTGTATATACATGGTGTGTATTTATATCTTGAGAGTATCATTTCCAACACAAAATGTGATGGGTCTCAACCTGGAACAACGTGGGTTTAACATCTTGCAAAGGAGGAAGTAGCAATGAAATAATGGGAAACACGCTCAAGTTGCTGGCTTCACCATTTACCAGCAAAAACAATGGTGCTTTAAATACTTAGTAGCTGGTTGGTGGTTCCAAGTAGTTTCCTGAGACTGATTGGAAGAGTTAGTGGATGAAAACAAGTGTCGGCAGGGCATGGTAGCCTGGTAGCCAATTGTATCTGGTGCATAGTCCCAGAAAGATACTTTCTTTCCTAAAGGGGATAAGTAGAGTTGGTCCACCATACCTTGGATTAACCCAGTCCTCGGGGGATGGGATATCTCCATTGTTTTTCAGGATTTGAAATGGGTGACCAAAGACGATATGCCATGTTTAAATATCCGTTGACCATGGCACTTTGACATGTTTTTAATGTCCGGTGACCAAGAAGTAGGAAGGCCTGGCTCGAGGTTTTTTCCATGGAGCAAGCTCCTGGCCCATCAACGTGCCGGATGGTTGACATCCCAAGGTTGCACGGGCAAAATCCACCAATTTCTGGTCACAAATCATAACCACTTCAGGTATTTGAGCTGGTATTGCGGCATTATGGATTCATGTTCAGCCACAAATGGTGGAATATCAATCTTCTCAGCTCTTTCTTTGCGTCTAGTATCTATGACTGGCCATGCCATTGACAGTTGGAATATCTAGAAACGGATATAAGCAAGGAGGGAGATTTTCCAACACCCACTGTCCAACTTTTCGGTATTCATCCCTCAAACTGGTTGGCAAATTGATTATGAATCAAAATCATTCAGTTGGAGTCTGGGATTGGCATTTTGAGTCCATTGGTGCCCAATGTTGCATCCCAGTAGCCGAGCAGCTTCAAAAAGCTTAGTTGATGATTATAGAAGATTAATTCACCTGTCTATTAAGGATTCTGATAAACCATGCAATGGGAATCCCATGAGACCCGTGCATCATTTTGGGTATTCTCCAAGGGAATAAGGGATGGCTCACGCTTCGGTCTGAGGCCATCACTTCGACGCATTCACCAAGTGCCTTGGTGTCTGAACTGTGGATCATTTTGGCGTTGAAGTGCTGGAGAAATGGCTTTGCTATAAGATGTTTGTATAGAAATGCACATGGGGATGGGTCAGAACTTATAAACACTTTTTTTTTGTGGGATGATGATCCATAAATCCCAGCTATTGTGCTAAAAACCAGGATACCACGGTTTTGACCCATAGCAATATTCGGTCAAAACATGAACAAGTGAGCATCAAACCACACAGCTGTTTTTTGAAAGCAAGAAGCATGGTGCATTATATAACCACAAACTGCGTGGTTGTTCCCTTTTTCCAGGAAAATTGTTGAACAATGCTGAGCATATCCACTGAAAATTGGGTGAGAGAACAGATGGCCTTACACATGGATCACATGCTGCAGCATCATTTGTATTGATGCAAGAGTCGGTCAATACTCGACTCGAGAAAAGATCCAATGATCGTTCAGCCAGTTTCCAAGTACCATCTGGTAAACTAACATAGCTATCGAAAATGGCATGGCCATTTATAGTGGATTTTCCGATTAAAGATTGTGATTTTCCATAGTTATGTAAACGTTTACCAGAGGGTACAGGTCCAATGATTGGTGGGGACATTAATGAACTCATCATGCGGACAACGGTGATGTAGCCTATCAAAATCAGCATTTTACCGATGCGGATGTCACCCATCAAAAAAGAACGTGAAGTTGACTTGGTGTAATCCAATATATCCATACAATGTATGCATGTAAAATGTGTGCATGTATACATGAAAATTGAATCCATCGTTGTTTCAAAACCGTCCCTAGGGTTTTGAAATCTGGTATCGATTGCTGTTGGTTCTTCTCAAGAAAGGGCAACTGTTCTTGTCAGCCATCGTACTCCCAAGATCCCTGTAAGCAATGCTTCTGGAATTGCTGTGAATTGCTGGTGGCTTGGTGCTGTGGGAAGTTTATGAATGGAGGCTTGGACGTTTATGATTTATGAATGTACAGTAGCTGTGTGGATTCGTAGCACACCAAAAGGGTGAAAAAAAAGAAATGTTGCCATTCCCGTGAAGATTGAATACGTCCACTTCCCCGCAGCAAGAAAGTCAGTAAAGTTGAGCACAGAGTTCACGAAAGTTTGGCTAAAGATACTTTGCTGGCTAAGAATGTCCGTTTCAGGATGACCCCGATAGAACTTTGATCAACACCCACATGTCTATATATCGAACAGGATTGATTCACATTGATTATCTTTGAAGTTTGATTCCTTTCAAAAACATGTTTCAGTCTGATCCACTTCCCATACATACTAACCAAACACGTACCCACGTTTCTCCTGACAATCAGTCATTCATGTAGGCGCTTGGCAGTACGTGCAGCTGAACCTGCAGAGGATTTTCGGTCCTTCGGCGCATCCGTTTTGGTGTCACCCTGGAAGAATGAAGACGGACCCCCCAAAATTGTTAGGTCTGGAAGATTATCTTTATGATGTGAAATGACACTTATTAGTTTCCATGTTTATTTTGGTAAGTAATTAGTCCACCTATTTTTGGCAGCCGGACACAATACCATGTTTTCTGGTTAGTTTCTGGATGTTTCTGGTGAATTCCCATTGCTTCCTAGTGAAATCCGTACCTTTTGCTGGTTGATTCGGTTGATTGATGAATTGCCAGTATGTGTTCGATCCAAATCCAATCCATATTAGGTTGTCTTATAATGTCTTATATAAATCCCAACATTTTTCTTGGTTAAAGCCTATTTTTTATGCAAAAAATTGGCAGTTCTCACATGATTTTTCCATGGTATAATCATCCCCCCAAAAGATCGGAAAGTAACATCCCACTAAACGAGGAATGAATGACTCTCTATTTGGGGACTTTAGTGAGATTAGATCATTGGTACTACAACATATTGTAAAATTATCATCCTTTTTTGAGGATCCCCTGACATCCCCTTTTGTAAGTCCCCTCATTTAACAATGATCTACAAAAGGATCTATAAATTAGGGTCATCCTATTAAATCCCATCATCTTTTTGGGGATTCTAATTTTGGTAAGTAGTTATATTTCACCATAGTCATAGTAGTAAACTCCCAACTTATGGGGGTATTACCATGGTCATACAGTGATTTGTTCCTTGAGTTACCATAGTTAGTTCCCAACTGATATTGGACTACTCTTTATTATCATAGTTATAGTAGCTATTTGTAAATCCATGTTCTCTGTAAGGCATCAGTGTCTTCATCGCGGTCTACTTTTTCCAGCGGCTCGTTGGCTCGCGGACACCGGTGCCTTGGCTGATGACCCAATGAGAAACCAGAAAACATAAGGACTTAAATAGAATTTAGAAGGGATTTATGGGATCTAATATGATTAAATTTAAGATCATCTTGGGATATGACATTAGAGTAATTAATATGGGGATTCAATGAGATTTGAGACCATCTCCATATGTAGATTAAGTAGATGCAATATATGTACCTAGATTAGAAGCCGCCCGAATTCCATGGTTGCATTACATTGGTAGATTTGCATTACAAGCCAATGGTGCAATACATGGGATGTTAGGAAACTGTTACATGGGTAAATTTGGATGGTTGCTTATAAGATCATAATTGAATCAACACTCAATGGGTACAGACACCATGATTCATGGCAACTACAAGACACCACCATGCATAAAGAGTGGTGTAATTGATGATAGTGAGTAATCCCTTCACCCCAATATTCCAAAAATCCTATGAATGGTCCCAAATAAGTGTAAATCGCCTACATCTACCATGATTTCTAGGGGCTGTTGAGTCTGAACGGGGGAAGGGATTTTAGGGAAGTTGCTGCCTGGGATGATCCACCGTGATTCAGACAGCGGGATTGATAGCTTTGGTGTTGGGATTGGGTTTTTGGGTTTGGTTAGTGAATGCATCTGGGTAGTTGTCACCTTGCGACCTTATTGGCTGCGCCAAAATGTATTGACACACCGCGCACCCCATTGGGCGTAGCGGACCACAAAGATGATCACATTCTGGTGATGCGCCTTGACGCACATTGTGAGCTGATGAGGTACGTGGCTGCAAATGCGGGAGATCGCATTCGTCCTGCCAGATCGCTTTCGTCCTGCCAGATCGCTAGTCTCTCCGGACAGCGTTCAAAGGTCACGATGGAGACGCTCGCATTCTACTCAAATTTAATGAAGGCGACAGCTGCTATCAGCAAAATGCACCTTGCGTTACATTCTTATCCGGTATTGTTGTCTTATAATGTTTTCCTTTGCTTGAGTTTCAGAAAGATGAATTTCTTCTTCTTTGCAGCTTTGGCTCGAAAATACATTTTTTTCTTTCTTTGGCAGCACGAGTGCGCCCGCCACCAAAAAGCAACAAGTCCATGGCTTTCAATGATTTTCTTCAACCTGCTGTCGCACCGCAGACAGACCCGATTTTTGAGTTCTATCATCATGATTGGTTATTAATTAGATCCCCATCATCCATTTAGACCTTGGTGGTCGTCCTATTATGATTATCATCTAACAACTAGTCTATTGAAGGTAAACTCCCCATGGTCTATTTAAGATTCCCACATTCTTTTTTGGTCTTTCGTCGCCTTCAGAAGAGAACATTTCCCTCCATGCTTGGTCACCTTGTGGTATATTGATATATCTAGGATTATCTAGGCCACTGGTAGCCAGTGAATGTTTGTGCCATTTTTTTGCATGCCATGTCAATGGGAAAATAACCCAACCTGCCCAGATCCTGGATATTGGTAAGTTCTTTTATAAATCGGCTATATAAACGATTGATTTTATGCTGGATACATGAATTCACTACAGTTGGATGGGTTTCTAAACCAATTAAAAGGGGTTCCCTGTTTCAAGGATCATCCCAGGGATCATTATTGGTTAGGAACTGAGCTCAAAAAACTATGGGATAATCCCAGTGACAGGACTTGCTTAATCGCTGTTCCGAGGTGGGCGGAATGCTCATCGTTTTTTTCTCCATGCTCAGCTTAGAGCAACTCAACCCCAGGACCGCCCGGGGACATCATGATGATATTAAGGGTATGTACATATATAATCATATGTATGCATATATATATATATACATAACCAACAACAGCATTGAACCAATACACGATGGATATACAGTATCTGGATAAAAAGGTGGTTGAACTCCAACGAAAACTGTGATAATACAACAAAAATAGCGGTAGAATGGGGATATAATGGGATGGCATGGGGATGTATCTGTGTAAATGATAATTACCTTGCGTCGGGATGTCACTAGGCATGATGGGAAATCGGATTGCGCGAATCATCCTGGAATGTCCGCAAGTTTCAGGGCGGTGAATTACTATAAGGCAACCAGATCCCATGTTTCTGGGGATTCAATTGTGAGCCAGTCCTGATTTCCGGTGATTTTGAGATTTGTGATGGGTGTCTTGTTTCGGGTGACAGGGATGCAACATCATGGATTGGTGGTGGTGAAAGGTGAGCAGTAGCCAGACCAAAGCCCTGTTGGTTGGGCGGACAGTAGAGATTCCTGGCCCTTGGCCAATTGATTCGTTATTATAGCGTGTTGTACCATCTGGTTTAATGGGGATTCTTACAAGCAATCATAGGAATACCCGTGAGCCAACAAGAAAGTATATGTTTCATGGCAAACATGGGGAGATCAAGTGGTAAAACATGAGGAGACTCACAGCACAACTATGGGATTTCACTGAGTGTACGAATATGTTGTAAAAGACAAATCCATTTGTTTTTTCTGTTCGGGATCGTACTAAGTGCAATTTGTTCAACGAGAGTTACGGACCAATGCAATATAGTTAGGCTGTCCTCAACCAACCGGAGAGACAAGTTGAACTGGGCAGCATTTTCCGTTAAACCTGAACTCGTGGCTTTCTAGTTCAATGATTCAAATCAGGCTTGTCGGAAAATACGGTACCACCCAATTTGATGATTTTATCCATGGGGGAGCTCATTTTCAGGCAAAAACATGTGAGAGTCTAGGGGTGTAATTCCACGAAATTGTCGCATTTCATGGCCAAGTGCTATATTCCATATAGGCGGGTACAAGTGGGGCAAATCCGATTTAGAGCTGGGTGAACTGTGGAAAAAACACCAGTTGCTCGCTGGAATGCAGAAAGTAATTGGATCCATCAGGTATCGTCTGGTAAATCCAAGGGTATAATTTGATGGTCGGGAAAATTTACAGGAAACCCCTATATATCATGGGAAAATCCATGGTTTCCTGTAGATTTTCCCTTAAACCAATCCAATGATCAATGATCCATGAATAAGGCCTTGTTTTTTTTGAGGAATACCACCGTGGATGGATGCGCTTTGATTTCCATGAAGATTCGAAAGGGCAATCCTTTCGTTGGACTGAACAAAATCATTTTCGTTGATTTTGTCAGCATGTTCCCAGTTTCCAAGAATACATATGGACACACAATCCTTTTGTTGGACTTGAAGTTCAAATTCCATTTTAGATGATTTTATCACCAGCTTTCCATTCGAGGTTCCACAAAAATGCACTTCCCCGGACCCGGCAGCCTCAAAAAAAGCCGCCCGCATGTTGCAGTTGGGCCGAGCGTGTTTTCAAGTGCCTCGAACCCGGCTATCGATTTTTAGTGAAGTGGTGGGGGATCACAGATGGACGGGTCTGGCTTTGCACAAAAATAACTAGATCAGTTACATCAGTTTGACACATCATTGGGGACCCCATCTCAGCATGCCCTCATATTGATCAACTTTGGGAGCAATATGAACAGTTTGGCGTTTCTTAGCTTAGAATCCATGGTTAGTGGTTTGCAGCCCTTGTAACTGGGATAAAAACTCGAGATGAAGCGACAATCCTTCAGGCGTTATCCAGGGAAGGATGGGTCTCACCTCTTAAACAACCCATCTCATGGTCTCAGTCATGTATGGTTTCATCATGTTTCATCCCTCTACATCCACCATTGTTGATATTGTTTTTTTTTTTTTTAATGTGAATGCGAGAAGGTATTTTTTTGTCCAAGTGAATCCAACTGATGGTTGCAGGTCCTGAATTTTGCTGGGAGTTGAAGTGGCACTTCTTGGCACATTCTCAGAGCCAACAAGATCTTTGTTGTTCGTTTGAATGCGCTCACGCTCATGTGTCATGGGGCTTTCTGGATCATGTTCAGGTCGCGAAGACCATGTAAATGTATAGTATTGTATAGTAACCCCAAAAGGGATAGGCAAGTATAGATACACCAATGTACCTATTTTTTCGTCGGATTTTACTTTTATATCTCTCAGATCTTGCTCTATGTATATGGCTTCAAGATCTTCAACTTGCTCGGCTTCGCGGCTTCCGTACCAACACGACTGAGGCTCATCGTTTTCTTCGTGCCCGCACTGGTTCGTGACACCCAGGGACCAAGTCCACAACGGGATCCGGTATCCAGGGGTGTGGCAGTGAGCAAATCTGATGGAAGATGAACAACTTTGTTGTATGAGAATGGAAAATGGGAATGGAACCATGAATATTTACTATAGAATATTGCACAATATATATTATCTATTATATATACATGGTATATAACAGTATATATATATATACATATCATATTGAAAGATTGCTTGATTATCACACATTTACTCTATGGCATGACTACCACACATGAAAGAAAGGTTGGGAATGGTCTATATTGTTATTGGGTTTGCTTTGCAGCCAAAATACAGTCAATGTCATGGACTGTATTTTTGGCTGCAAAGCAAACCCAACATTAACTAAAGACCATTCCCATCCTTTCTTGTGTATGGGTCGAAATCGGGGACGACCACCGGATATTGACATCACTTCTCTAAAGGATTGATAGTTCACAAGAAACTCCTTCGTGTTGATCTCTTGGTGGGTCGCCAGTGTGGTCGCAAGTCTCCATTTCCGCAAATTATCCCAGGTAATGTGCTAAACTCAATAATAAACCACAACCAATAGAGGTTAATTATTGGGTATACCGGTATATCCCTACTTTGGATGAGGTAAAATGATTCCCCACATGATTGGTTGATGGGATCGTCTATTACTTGGTCTACCACACTATTGGCATGGTCGATTCTGAAGCGGCCACGACCTGAAGGTTTCCTAAAATGGAGTTACCCCAAGTCATCCAAAATTGGACCATTCCAGTATTGAAATCCATGGTCTTAGGGCTCCCCCATTTTAAGAAACCCCCATTTGATAGTTGGGTGGTAGACGGCAGTGTTTCATGTCGGTTGCTGGCTTCAAATCTCGTTGATGTTCCCTCTTTCTGGGATGAGTTTGCGCTTTGACGAATATAACTCTGGGATGGGTTTCATCCCCCAACCAGCAGAAAAACTCGTAGTTCTAGCCGCTAGCCCAATCAGGAAATGGGACTTATTTCCATCAGTGCTGTGGGCCAGTGAATTATAGGTAGAATAGATGGAAATCACCAGACGATAGGGACAACACCCGCCGAAAGTTGGAAATCAAGTCAATCATTTTTGTTATTATACTGTAGTGCGTGATCAATCCATCAGTTGCCCATCCAAAGTGGCATGAATTTCGGGTTTGTTTCACTCTCCAGTATTTGAACCTCTTCATGGAAAAGCGTGAATATATATATATATATAGATGATTATCTCATATCCATTAAGAGTCGGGGAATCTTCAGGCAGCCATGTTGAATTCCGGCTAGTTCATGAATATAGACCCTGAAATGGTGTCATCTAAATCTCAGCAGGTGATCATCATGGCTGCTTTGAGGTCAATTCTCCCATTCTTGTAGACATCTCCACCAGGTCCGTCCAGCAATTTCAAAAAAAACGGAAAGGTAAAATCTCATCACTCTATATAAGATAGAGGGACGTAGAACTGTCCTATCTTTTTTGGTGGCTTTTTTGTTGGCAACCAGCCTCAACTGGACAACTGGGATACGAAACGCAACGCAAGTCGTTGAGGTGCGGGTATCGTTGATCCACGCCGAGCTTGGTGTGTGGGGCATTCTCCGACCCTTGGCACAGTGAAATGTGTGGAAATGTGTGATGGTTTATCAGTTTATTAACCCATCTATGGATCAGTGGTTCCAATTGATTCGATGCACTAGAAGGTTGATAAACCAGCAACCATCATCAAATGCGTTCAATCTTTTGCACCATAAACGCGATTGTCTAGTTTGACACCAACTTCACTAGGTATGGCACTATGGACCCATGGCCCATAGGTCCGGGTGGTTGAAACTACCCATCAGCGGTGTCGACAACTGCGATGGCTATGATAATGGCAAGCTTGATGGGAGTAAATCGATCAAAGGTGATATAATCTAGAACAAACAGGAGCTGGACCAGCGAAAGTGGTGATTTGAACGGAACGTTAGCTGGATACACCGACTGGTTGATGATAGGTGTCCATTGGTCTTGTCAGCTATAGGTACTAAGAATGTGGAGTATGTCACGCCCACTGCCTATTTTTTGAGAGATATGCCAAGTTTCTAAGTAATGTACTCTTAATTCTTTTGTCAGAACCCAGTTGAATCAATTCTTTTGGTTGATCCAATAGATCCCAGTAGTACATCATACCGAATCATACCCAACTGGGGTGATTGACGGGTTTGCCATACTGGTCATAACTCAATTGCAAGTGGTACCCCCAAAGTATCGCTCTATTATGATCTCTGAGGTATGATCCCGCATAAAAAAGTCTTGCACCCGCTGCAAATGGAATACCTTTTAGCCAGCAATCGGGCCATCATCCAGTGGTAAACACTAGTAAAATCCATCAAACTGGGAGCCCATTTCTTCAAGTTCCAGGTTCAAATTCTCAGGACATTTTTATTGCATGTCTCGCCCAGAGTTGGGAAGAAGCTGATCTCAGAGAATTCTTCATCTTGGATAGTAAAGAGGTGAGCAGTTTGAAAAAACCAATCATTGCTTCACGATTACAGGGGAATAGTATCATTATTGGGTTGTGGGTCAAAACCCTTGTTAATGAATGTGTATTCTCCCAAATATGGTCACAACAGGTTTTGACCCATTCCCATGTATCATTACCCTATTAATGATTGGGATATATTCATGGACCAACTATAATCATTGCTTGATGACATTCTCCACTACAATTTCACCAACTGGTACTAGTCAATAAATTACCAACTAAACCCGTCAATATGGCATTTTCCAATACAATTCTGGAGCTCAGTGGGCACCAGTGAGGCTGCCTATCTTCGCTGGGGCCGGACCTTTTCATGTAGATAGGTGGCCATGAACACATGCAATAGTTCATCAGGGAACCCCTTCTCATGAGAAACGATATGATACGAAGTGAAACCTTTGCTATGAGGATGGTGGAATGAATGTCAGGTTTGTTGGAAAACAGGGAGACATATTCAAAACACAGTCTTTGTGCAGGATCAACTTATGTTACATTCGAAACATCAAATCATACTCAAACCAAGTCTTGCTTTCTTGCCGTCAAGCATTTAGGTTCCAATTGAAAGAGAGACACCATTTGTCAGACCCATTGTTTGCGAGGTGTATGATCACCGTACAGTTGGTGATTTAGCGATTTTTTGGCACATACCAATGCAGGGATTTGCTGATAATGCATTAATGTCAGATACCATGGGGTCCAATTGTTATCCTTGTCAATGCATGTTGGTGTGCTTGGGAGCTTGAAAGAAACGCCAACTCGCCGACGAGTTTTGAGGCGTGCTTCTTTTACTGCTCGTGGGTGCCTTGTCACACATTAGAGCCACCTCATCGAGCCGTGGCTAGGGCGAAAACACGACATGGGCCCCTCATTTTTGCCCATACACTCCATGGTGCTGGAATATTCACTAAGACTTCACCACAAAATGAGCCATACATAGCCACACATGGTTTGACCATCCATTCCAGCAGACCAGGTTGCGAGCATTGCCTGCCACCAAGGCTTTATTCATTCTATGTTTGGTGAAACTATGTGAAACCTCAGGGTCAAGTTGGGTCAAATCCAGTGAAATCCTGTCAATGGAGTCAAACATCCTAGTGGTTGGTCGAATCCAGGCACTATTTTTTGTCAAATCCAGGCACTACCCTCTGGTTATGACTAACATAGCCATGGAAAATCCCCTATAAATGGAGGTTTTAATGGGAAAATCATCCAAGATATGCCATTTTCCATGGCTATGTTAAACAACCAGAGGATAATTTTTGACTTTCAGACTGCATGTTGTATTCCAATTGTTGTCAATGTAGCACTATTGCCTACTGGTTCGCTGTGAAAGACAAGTGGCAGATGGACCGGAAACCGTGTGAGTCTTTCTCAAATGAATATTAAATCATTGACACATGTTTCGACAAAGGATCACAAAACAACATGTTTAGCAAACAACATGTTGGTTGTTGATCAATCGCTGATCAACATGGTGTCATGACATCTTGCACCTGAGTGTTGGTAGGGGACCCCCTTCCGCGTACGTTGACGTCCGTGCACGTTTTTTTTTGATTTGCACATTGACACAACATAGGTTTGAAACTCGTTTCAACATGGTCTACCAAGTCTGATTTGAATGAATCATTTTGAATCATCAATTGTTGCTGGCTAAGTGCAAATGGGTTGATCTCAAAACATGCAGGGCCTTCAAAACCAGATTCTCCCCAAAAACATGGAGGGTCCCATCCTCCATGGAGAAAGCCATAGAAACCTAAACCAGTATCATCTTGTTGATTACATTTCTGCCACTATAAACTTACTGGTGCTTAGTAGGGAATGGGGGAATGACCTATAATAACCATTGATAATCATTCCATTCCCCCATTCCCTACTAAGCACAAGTAAGTAAAATCCCCAGTATTGTTGGTCCAAATCCCTATTGCTAGAAAAATCCAGTTGGAGGGGAAAGGGAGTCGCATGTTTGGTCCGTGAAAACGCCACGGAGTTGTATAAATCGTGATGAATCCAAATCTCAACCATTGGGGATGATCATCATCTATCCAGATGTATCCATCATGTATTGCTTCAATCCCCACTATTGGTTCTCTATCCCATGATATCCCCAATATGCTGCCAGATTTTGGACACATCCAGATTGCGGCTCAACATGGCCAAGTTGCCGCTGGCTATATTCAAAAGATATATATATGTATATTATATATACACATAGCATTATATAATTATATATATATAGTTTAAATCATATTATTATATATATCCTGTATATAATCGATTTTAGATATGTATATACTGTACACTCGTAGGACAAAAGTTGCGCTTGTTGAGCTACGGTGAACATATTTGGTTTCTGGCTGTGCACACCCTTTTCCCTTAGAATCCTAGCATGGAGCTGTGCTGTACCCCGGTTGCATTTCTACTCTCCAAAAGCTTAAAAGTCCTTTTGATTCAATGCCGCACCTGCCACGCAAAAAGGTTGACCGAGATGGATGTTTTTTGAAGGCTTCAAGAAGCATAAACTTTATTCCTCCTGAAGTATATCTATGTTGCAATATACAATGTGGTAATCCAACAGTTTGCTATGGATCATCACCATTTTGTAATTTCAGGCAAATCATACATAACTATCATAACTGGGCCATTTTTTCCGGTTGCTATGTGAAATTGCCAGAGGGTCATATTGGCGATTGTTTGTTGTTTGGTTTACCACATGATCTCCCATTATATCCCCATGATGGTCACTTATATCCCTATTACCATCTGGAAAACTAACATAACTATAGAAATTCCAATTTTTAACGGGAAAATCAACTATAAATGACCATTTTCAATAGCTATGTTAGTTTACCAGAGGGTATATGCTCATTTGATGTGGCGAATTCCACATTATGATGGCTCCCAGTGACGCCACGCGGCCCAGGTTGGTTCATCACCTTCACCAGCACTGCCGTGGTGGCCAGCCCGGCCACCAAGGGGGGTGATGGCTACTTCTTGGTGGCAGTTGAGGTTAGTTTCATCGGTACACCCTCTGGCAATCAATGGTGGTATCATGGGGATATGCTCATGGGATACATATTGAATATTTTTTTAAATACCATCTGGTAGTCAAACGTGACTAGCTGGAACATCCCCGAAAGAATGACGGTTTACAGCTGGGAAACCATCAAACTAAATGACGGATTTTCCAGCCAGCAACGTATGATTTCCAGAGATCAAAACCCTGGCCACCTGGTGAACCCCAAGTGGTTGGTGGTAAGCGGATGTCCATTTCAGCCAGGAAAAACTGGGAGATGTATCTGGGGAAACCAAGTGGTTGGTTCAGATTTCACCAACATGGAGAATTCCCAATCAGATGGGGATCTGGAAGGGTGATGGGTATCCATAAATGCCATGGGCTTCCTGGAAAATCCATAATTTAGTTCGCACATTTTCCCATTGATATCCTCATCTATACGGGATTTCCCAGCTGGACATGGAGCTGATTACCAGAGGGTATTAACCAATGTTCAATTCATATCAATTCATATCCAATGAACATATTCCATGAATCCCATGACTATTGCATTCATATATCATATCCCCATGATACCACCAGTTTGCCAATCAACTCCTGAAATCTTCAACGGCTACACAGCGCAGCGGCCTCAGGCGCCTTTCCAGATGTTGACTTGGAATCACCCGAACCGTCGAAGTGTCTTGGTCTGTTTTGTTTTAAAGGTCCTATAGCCTCGGGTAATCAAACGTGGCTAGCATGAAATCCACTATTTAGTTTGACGATTTCAAGGCTACAAAGCTTCATTTATCTATATATACAGGGGATTTCCGAGCTAGTCACGTCTGATTACCAGAGGGTACCTGGGGAGACCTTGGATGACACAAAGGGTCCGGTTTGGAATCCCATCGCCCAGAAAGATCAAGGATCCCCACTTTGATTGGCAACTCCATCACCAACCACGTAGTAAATGCCACTGAAGAGCTTGCAGAAAGCACTCCTGAGTTGCTAGATAGTGATTCCCTTGGATGTGCGGAAGTACGGAAGTGGTTCTTCAACCCAGACTTAAGTGGGTTATATCCAATTTGTATCCATGTGTATCCAGTGATATCCATGGATATCCATTTATGGGTGAACGAACCATGTATCAACCAGTTGCTATATCTGCAGGCTGGGCTCCCAAACCCTTGGCTAGGTCGTTTTTGTTCTGTTTTTCTTCACTTGGTGAATTCTATAGGCTTTATGGGGAATATAACAAACTAGTGTTCATGGGGTGAAACTGAACCAACTATCCTCTGATAAACTAACATAGCAATGAAAAAAACACAATGTTTAATCACGAAATCATCTATCAATGGCCCATTTCGGCTATGTTAGTTTACTGGATAGAACAAAGGGGGGCCACACCTGGCCACCGTCCTACCCCAGGCCAGCACCTGCACAAAGGAGCGCGCCTGCGCGCTTTCCCTACCTGCGTTTCGTGGTGCTTCGACGTGCGTTTTATCGGCAGAATGACCGGCAGGGGGATGACTGGGGAAGCGGCAGGGGAAATGGGCATGTTTTTTGCTATGCAATGAAATAAAGTATGTATTTGTATACATATATATATATATTATGTATATAAATAGATATATTCAAGTATATATGATGTATACATTTGTAATCTTTATAATGATAGGTCTGATATACCTACATACTATATACCTATACCTATGTGTATATATATATATATATGTATGTATGTATGTAGACATATACATGGAGACGATTATGTAGACATATACATAGAGACGATTATACATAGACAGAGACATATACAAAGACATATATCCTACCTAGATCCAACTAGCTCAAAATTAAGCCTTTTCTTCTGCTAGGTATTTATATAAGATGGCGTAGGGAAGGGGAAAGTTGTGGAGATGAAGAACCCCAATTGGCTCGGAAATGGGGATTCAATTATTCAATACGAGAAAAGGTGAGTAAAAAGCCATTTTGAGAGAACGTGGGTGTACAATGAGCAATAAAAACACCTAGAACTGTCATGTGCACAAGTTCCATGTTAGATTTCAGGAGCGCTACCTATGTGAAACCCCGAAATCCTTGAAATCTGGAAGTCAACCAAACCTTGGATTTCACGGGGCATGGAAGTTTCAAGACTTTACCTTTGGGTACTCAGACGGCTGCGAAATCCAAAATGGAGGTTTTAGTGGGAAAATAGATGAAACAAGTCCATAAATGGTAAACTAGCTCAAGAAATGCGAGATTTCAGTATAAGGAAAGAACAATTCTGAGCGAAGGAAGCTTAGCGAGAAACCTGAGGATGTATCAACGCATTTGTTTGGGGCGTCGCTTGCTTTATCATTTGAGAAATCCAAAGTGCAACTTTCCCGACAAACATGTGGATGTCACGGTAATTTGACCAACAAAGTGGGACTCTGTCTATAACCGCTTGATTTCCAAGACTCTTTTTCCTAGGAGCTTCTTGAGTTCGTGTCACAAGTGTCATCCACCCGTGTAGACCACCAATCGGACATTCATCGCAGCGACTTATAGCAGCGGACCTTTCTGGGTTTAAAAGCATAGCTAAATGGCTGACATGCGTGAATGGGATACCCCCGTATGAGAACTATATGGCTTAAGTGGGGTATTTTTTGTAGAATATATAAGGATATTCTACCAACAAGAATTGGGATAGTTTACTCTGACATACTATGACAACATATGACGACCTTTTTATTTGAATCAGGCCTGCCTTTTCGACTTATAACCCTACGAACCGTTCAATGAACCACCAAATCAACCCCGTCCCCACCCAGTAACGCTGAAACCAAACCTTGCTTGCAGAATTCTAATGATTAAATCCCATATTTTCTTGGTGAAATCCCAGCACCTTCCTTTGTTTTCAGGAAATGCTCCCAACATTTTCCCATATGTTCATCTATTTTCGCATGGTTTTCCCATGGTTTTTTTCAAGGGCCCAAGGCGGCCCCAGCCACCCCTGACAAGGTGGGCATGGTGATTGC
Source organism: Symbiodinium sp. clade C Y103 (assembly GCA_003297045.1). Classification (NCBI taxonomy): domain Eukaryota; class Dinophyceae; order Suessiales; family Symbiodiniaceae; genus Cladocopium; species Cladocopium sp. clade C. Next base: position 65,632 of record BGPT01000350.1, on the reverse strand, counting down.
CGCCGTGGCGGCCAGCTTTGGATTTCAACCCGGCTTGGACCAGACCATTTTTATGGCGCCGCAGGGGCATGCAGGGGCTGGGTGGGCATGGATCCATGGGAGAAGCTTTGGAAAATCCATGGTGGTTTGGATGGGATGAGACTGAAGCCATGATTTTTTTTCGGGGAAGGCATGCGGAAAATGTTGGAACATGAAAAAGGGACATTTGGAAGATATCGGAAACTAATGGAACATATGGGAAAACATATCATGTGGGATTTGGGTGGAGGTTTCCGGACAAACGGTGAATTCACAATGAAACCAATATCCAACCATCAAACATGAGGATTGATCTTTAATTATTGGTGATACAACCGAAAATGATTTAGTGATATAGCCCACAATAGTTTAGTGATGGTACAACCAACAATTATTGATTACTGGAGATAATTTATATCCCAGTTGTACTGGGGATAGAATGATGATATTAAAATACATTAAAAGCATGTATATCAACCAAAACTAGTGGGGATTGAACCCACAACTGAAGGATTTATTTGGATAAATGGTGATTGAACCACAAAACATGCTGACTTAAGAAACACAAATTGTGGTGACAAAAAGAGCGTGCATGTTCATATCAGAGGTTGTTGCTTATCATCTGTTGGTAAGCCGGGTTTAGCCTTGATGACTTGTAGATGTTCAGCAATTTCGACGTTGGGTTTCCAAGATCCGCCATGATATGCCATGATTTTTTGTACTCCGTGCCCTCCAAAAATCCCACGGCCTGTAGTGTCTCCACATACGTGCTGTTTCTTGCTTTAATCCACATATTGGGATTTCAACAAGGGCTGCATAGACTGGCCATCGCTCAGATGTGCGCGGCTCTTGCTGGTTTCACCTTGGCAAAGCGTTTGCCGAGCAATGTGCAGAAGTTCGTCCATCCGTCGCTCGACGGAGACATGCGAAGACAGTTCCGGAGTGAAGCGGAAGTGATTAGACCTTCACCAATTACACACTCACGTGCATAGATGCAATATATAATATACATGTTCACAGTTTTCTCTTTATATATATATATATAATTATGTATATATACATGTATATATATATATATATTCATGTAACATTATATTTCATAAATTGCCAATACATATATATATATATAATTTTAACATGTCAAAATCTGGAGCAACCGCACAACTTAGGCTCTTCATTTGTGCTGCAGCCACCTTCCTGGCGGCCGCCTTGTGGATCTTATTGGAACACCCAGGCAGGGGCCGTGCACCCGATCTGGCCATAGCACCGCATGGCAACCTGGCCAATTCCCATTGGTTTCCCTAGGGCAAACATACAAAAAGACGTGGACAAGCCATACTTTCCCTAGGAAAATAACCTACAGATGGTGGGGTCAAACTAACAGTTTGCTATTGAAATTTGCAATTTATAGTTTATTTACCCATGAAAGGTGAGTTTCCATAGCAAATTGTTTGTTTACCAGAGATAAATAGATGGAGATAGATGGAAAGTGAAAGAAAATCATCCTGACACTGGAGACCAGGGATCCCAGTCCCATTTGTGAAGGCTGCCGAGGGCCAATCTGGGCGGACCTAACAATGATCTGGTGATATACCACATTTTTTTCCAGAATGGGGATCCAGAATGGGGTCATATAGATGCCCCATTTTGCCACCAATTTCTGGAAATGCTATCAATTTCTCTATGTGTGAATGTATGCTCATGGATCTCTACATAATGTATCTTTACATCGTGGAAACATGATTGCGTAGAACCTCAAATACCTTGCAGACAGATTAAGCCAGAACTTGATTGATGACTTTCTTGTTTCTTCAAGGAAATGTGGAATGGCAAAAGGAAGTCTCCTTTGTCCTTAAAGCTCATATGTTTTAAAAGGGTGTTACAGTACAACAAGTTGTTTTCCCTCTTTAAAACGAAAACATTTTTTCTCTAAAAAGTATAGTAGTAAGCAAACTATTCTCCTTTCAGACATCTATCGCCAAGAAGTTTTTTTAGAACAACTATTGCAAACACAGTTTTGTCCTTTAGGGGGATGGGGAGGGGAAGGAGAAAAAAGAAAGAATGCTAAATTCAAATACAAAGCTAAAACAAGAAAGGTAAGAATACAAACGATGTTGAATTCAAACACATACAGTAGTCCAAAAATCAAACAAATACATAGCAAAAAAAGTCACATAAGTAGCCCCAGCATACTAAATTCAAACAGCCAAGAACAAAAAAAACATAATTAAGATACATAGCCTGCCCCTCCACTCCCCCCCAAAACATAAATTCAAATACATAGCTCTAGAGAGGGGGGTCGACCAAAACGACGCATTTCTCCGTTTCAAAATCATCGGAGCCTTCCGGAGCTTTAGCATCAGTGGCTTCGCTCTGCCATCCATCAGAATAACGCACCTCTCCTATAGGTTTCCTATGCCGCCGTGTGCGGTACTAGTCCGATATTAATTAACCCTCTGGCATTCTGTATATAGCAATACTTTTTCACAAGTAAATACTTCAGTAGCTAAATCACGATTTTCAAAAGCTAAAATGAACCATCTAAATCATCGCTTCGCTATGTATTTCTTTTTAAAACTACCGTGGGGTATATAAATGTATACATATACATATACTACCCAGGATGAAGCACCAAGTCACCCAAAGTCTGCTTCGCGATCCCTGAATCCTTGGATGAGGTTTGCACACCATGGATGTGCCACTCGGCGCTGGAGACTGTGGAATGCGTTAGGCTGCGTTAACATCAAAAATAGGCGGATGTTTTCCATGAATGTGCGATTGGTTCAAGGGAAAATCTTAACCGGAACCATGGTTTTGACCCCCAAACATTGGATTTTCTGCAATTATGTTTTTAAACGAATCCAATGCAGAGGAAATACACCGAGTCTGGGGGGGGGGAGTATACAAACCAACCATGAGATGGGAATCAACTAGTTCTTAATTTCCCCACAATTTCTTCCATCATGTCAGAAGAAATCTCAGGAAACCTTAAAGGATCGGAACGATTGCAAAAAAGTTGCCATAGATTTTGATAGATTTTGGATGTTTTTGGATGATGATTTCATCGGCCTTGAAAAAATTAGATCTTGCAGTTTTCCGGACCCCAAAAAGGCACTGACCAGAGAGGATGCGGCTACAGAAAAAACATCCGAAAAAGGTGCATACGTTCCCTGCACGGTAGGCTTACACACCCCTCAAGTGATTAAACATGGAACCTGTATATACAATGGATACAATGGGGTCCCAAATCATGTGGATATTGCTGTTGTTGGTTTCCATGTTGGATTTTTGGGGTGTACTAAAATTTCAATACCTACCCTCCAGCAAACTAAGATAGCTATGGAAACCATGGCCCATTTAGTTCGGTGATTTACCTATTGAAAAAGGGCGAGTTTCCATGGCTAACTGCCAAAATCCCACAGGGTGTGTTACAACCCGTTGTATATATTATATACTCCATGTTTGTTGGTTTTAATCTCCATTCTTCCACAATTTTCAGTGATCCAAATGTAGGTGCATGCACCCGTTTACCCTAGAAGAAACTGGCCATAATGTTCCTGGGAAAAGAAACTATGTTCAAGTTTCAGGAGAGGGTAAGCAGCGAAAATTGTGGAAACATGGAGGTTTAACGAACAAGCATGGAGATTAAAACCAACAAACATGGATTATAATGGGTTAGATACCCTCTATCCCTCTGCTAATTTAATAGTTTGCTATGGAAACTCACCACGAAAGATACTATATAAATGAATACTGTAGGTGATCGAACTAAATGTGCCATGGTTTCCATAACTATGTTGAAATACCAGATGGTATTTCCAAATGATATTGGGAATCAGTCAGAAATTGGTTATTTGATGTTATTTGTATTTCCTTTGAGCATTAAATCCGTAGAGTCTGTGGAGCACCGCCATTTTTTGACCCACATCGTATCCTTTGTCAGTGGTTATATAGAAAAAAACATATACAATCTATCAATCTCCAAGATCAGACATAAAGTATGTGTTTTTTTTTGAATCGAGACCCAATGACTCAATGCCTGCCAGAGCCACCGGACACAACGGTGGACTCGGTGGACCACCACGAGGATCCGAATCTACAGCGATTGGCCTGGCGGCGGTGCTTTGCTGTATTTTCTGCTGCCCATCGCCGTGGTGTGCCTTGGTCTTTAAAGCGAATGCACAGGTGAAACTGGCGCGAAACAGATCCTCATTTAAGAACCACATCTGTGATTTCGCAAATAACATATAAATAGGTATGGTTTTTGCTGGACAAAACATTTTTTCATGGGCATATGACATGTGGTGAGTATGTCCTGGTCGTTAGGGGTCCTTCCCTCAAGATCGTGTTGAGTGTGAGTAACCAATTCTTGGATACCCAATGTTTACTCATCTCAGCCCAGTCATTTCATGCTGGATCCCAATATTTCTGGCTTCAATATAAATCTCAAACATCTATAAATCTCCATGAAATGCACATGTTGGTGAATTCCCCTGTTTCCTCATTGGGATTTTCAGCAACTTTCCCCTTCAGGTGACCTCCTCACCAACGCCATGTGGCGAATTCCAATTGATTTCCATGAACAAGTCTCATTTTGAGCAATCCCATCCCACTATAAACCCTGGTTGATTTTTTGGATGGTCTATCATTTTATGCGCAAATCTCCTTCGGCGAATCGACTAACCAGGTCCTTGGGTCTCCTTCTCTTTGAGAATCGAGTGCTGATCAAGAAGGATCTGGGGCCGATCCTGGCGACCGCGGCGTGTTCCACCACCGTCACCATAGGCGGATGAAACCTCAACTGGTTCTGGTGGCTACTTTGAGGTGTAAGGCATTTCTTTGAGCTATTTTGATGATCATTTTGTTTGATATCCCACTCTTGTGTGTGCGTCTGCGTTTTAGGGGTATCTATATAGTGAAGTGCTCTAAAATGGTTGGGGAATGAACCATGATGAAACTGCATGGTTCTTGGATATTGACGGTAAGTCGACGCATGGACTTTGATTACTTGGAACTTGAGAATGCTATCAAGTGCTGATCCTTCAACCAAAATGGGACGATCCTGATAATATATTTATTGGAAGCGTAATCACTTCCTGTTGCGGAACACCAACTAAGCAGCTGGTCAAGTTGATTTTGGGAAACTATACTCTGGTTTTATATGGTCTTTTTAGGGTGAACACCTTTCCATAGCACAATACCAGGGATTGATGGCGTCACGGTTGTAGGGTGCTGATCTTTGAAGTCTGAAGAATTATACACAACCACACCACTGGCCAACTAAGCCCCATAGATTGTTGTTCTATAGGCATCATGGAGTAGATATGGACAAATAAAAGAAACATCACTAACATAGGAAAAATATGATATGTTTGAAAATCAGCATGATGGTATAATATATATATATATATATTAATCAACTGGTGTATATACATATCTATTCTCATGTGTGTTAGCGATCCAAAATCACCAGACATGTTTGCTTAGTGACATGTTACAATTCAGCCATACGGTTGAGAAGTCGATCCATGGTCACCTGGGGCTTTTGGATGGCCATCCCAATGACTTAAATGAAAAACACATGAGCATGAAAACGACATGTAAAGGTGATTGATAGGAAAGTAAAACAACAATATAGTAAACTCACGTTTCACACTCGTTTGTTTTTCCATTTTTTCCCCATTTTTAGGTGATCAATTCACAGTTTTCTGATGTTTTACTGTCATGTGGCATTAATTCAGCTTTTTGGCTCTATATTTTTGTGCCTGAAATCAGCAAGTTTGACCATTTTTAGTAAATCAGCATGTTTCATCATTTTGAGTGCCTTAAATCAGCCGTTTTCATCATGTTTGTGGCTGAAATCACTATTTTTCACCATGTTTTTCAGCATTTTTTCGAGGTCAACTCCCATGATTTCCCCCTATTTTCCCCCTATTTTCCTCATATCTTCCCAATATTTTCCCCACGATTTTCACCATTTTTTCTAGGTGAACTCCACATTCTCCTCATATTTTCCCCGGGCAAAAGCTCGGCGCCAGGCTCCGCGCCCTTGCTGTCGCACCTCTTCGGCCTGCCGCGGAGCTTCGCGCTCTGCACCACGGCGCGCTGCGCGCTGTCGCCGTGGCCTGGCTGGGGGGTGAAAAATGGTGATTTATAGTGATTTTATAGTGATTTAATGGTTAATTTATAGTGATTTTATAGTCATTTCTGGTGATTTATGGTGATTTATGGTGATTTCATAGTGATTTATGGTGATTTATGGTGATTTATGGTGATTTTATTGTGATTTAATAATGATTTATCTGGGTAAACTAACCCATTTATATATAATATACCCTCTGGTAAACTAACATAACTATGGAAAATCACCATTTTTGATGGGAAAATCCATTATTTCTATGGCCATTTTCAACAGCTATGTTAATTTACCAGAGGGTAATGGTGAATAAACATTGAAGCACGGTGATTTATTTGCTTCAAACTCCATAAGGGATCATAAAGGTTGAAATCAGGGTATCCCAAATCTGAATGATCACCATGTTTCCAGTTCAAATGGCTACTGTATTTGGTGAGTATAACCCATTTTCAGACACACCCATGAAAAGCCGTGGAATAATGGTGTCATAACCCAGGAACACGGTGATTTTTTCATGGCTGAATGGATTTTAGATGTTATGCATATCTATATACAATGTATAACACTGTATTACTATGTGTATGTATTTATGTATATATATATATACATACACACCGATATCTCTGTTGATGGTGGTGCTCCACTTTGAAATCTCGAAGTTGATACACATAGGAAGCCCAACTGTTGGGTTTGTGGTGCTTGTAACACCTTAGTCCTATACTTCGTGGTTTCCAAAGCACTGGAACCGGCTGGTTTTTTGCATCGCCTTGAGGTGAAATCGAATAGAAACTACAGATGGGGAGCCAGGGGAAAAACAAATCATCACTGGGACTGGGAACAACTACCCTCTGGTAAACTAACATAACTATTGAAAATGGCCATTTATAGTTGATTTTCCCATAAAAAATGGTGATTTTCCATGGCTATGTTAGTTTACCAGAGGGTAATCAATTAAGAATTTCTGGGACCAAGTACTTTCCACAGGAATCCTGAATGGGGACGCACCACGCTTGAAAAGTGGATAACAGACATATTTGAATGGAGATACAAATAATATCAATGGATGATTTAACAGCAAATTATGGGATGATTAGTTAGGAGGGGTGATATTGGTGTTATCCGCAGAGGAATGAAACCAAAGCAGTTTATGACTGGAGGGTCTCACCTTCTTGAGAATTACCCTGGGGTTATTTAACATAGCCATGGAAAATGGCTAATTTAAGATTATTTTCCCATTAAAACTTCCCTTTATAGGGGATTTCCATGGCTATGTTAAATAACCAGAGGGTATTTTTTTTTTGGGACATCGGACAGGCATTATGCAATCTCTTGGTTTCGGAATGACTGATGGAATTGTGTTTCAAGAGATGATGAGTCCACTTCGGATGAGTTGAAACTGTCAACCAGAAGATACAGAGAAATCGCCACATTACTGAAATCACCAATTTTGCCTGCCTCTTTGCTCTAGAGAGTCTCCTGTTCCTTCAGGACACCATGTAGGGATTCAACTTTACACTTTTCAGAGTTACCAAGGTGCACCTAGGACTTGCTATTGTCACATTCCGTACAATGTCAGGTATATCATGATTCGACGTGCATGACATGATTCAACAAACATGTTGGTGGCTCAATCACTTGTGACATTCGGTATTCATCATCACATAATGCATTGTGTTCCATCATACATACTTTAGCACACATATTCCGTCATTTTCCTTTTCCTTTTCCCGCCTGCTGAAGTCAATCGGACTCTGGTGAGACAAAATCCGGCAGCACGACGAGGTTAGGAATTGGATCCCCTGAAAGGCGCACACTGTCGAAAGGAAGTGTGGACTGACTTCACAGCTGTAATGTTGCGAACACGAAACAGCTGATCAACCCGCTGGATAGTCGAAGGAGAAACCTGGAGTAGCATACACCTCTGCCAGCACTTCAACGTGGTTCCACTCGGCATTCGTGATTGAACGGTACACGGCAGTCCAAGAACACGGGCAAAGCTTTTCAGCATGGCATGAAACCACGCAGCACTTCGCAAGAAGGTCACATTTGGCAGCTGTTCGGTGATGACTTCATATTTCTTTGTCTTACGGTTATAGTGGTACCCTAAATGGTCCATGACATGCTGGAAGTGAGCGAACATCTGATAGCTTGAGACCCAGGTGGGCTGGGCATCATCGCCGCCAGTGAACTTTGGGACCCATTCGTACAAAACATGAATACCATCACCCATTGTGTGTTCCTCAGGCTCAGTCAAGGTTGCCGGCCATGGCATCAGGCTGACTTCCTCAGAGTCAGAGGGGGCACTTGGCTGGGCTTGTTCCCATGCCTCCGCTTCTTTGGCTCGGGTGGCCGCTTTTTCTTGGACAACCTTTAGACCTATGTCGACAAGGAGTCTATGCAGTGTTTGACATGCCGCATAACGCAACTGGACAACTCCTACCAACGCTCGATGAGCATGCAAGACTTTGGCAGGCAACAACTGGACTGCTGCACTGGCGATTCTATCTGCTTCATCATTGCCCTGGGCTCCCACGCATCAACCACGTGGGAAAACTGGGTGACATCTTGGTGGGAGGAGATTTTCAGAATTTGCTGCAACAGTTTGGATTGCACACATCTCAACACTAAGACCTGCAAAGCATGCCACAGGTCATGGTCATTTTGTTGGGAAGTGAGGTCCCGGCAGGCATGATGCATCATGGCAGAAACCCTGTCAAAAACCTGTTGGCAGTCAGTCCACAAGTAAAAAGGGCGCTGAACATGGATTGCATACTTACACGCAGCAATTACGGCGGTTATTTCACCCCTTCCTACTGTTTGCAAGAGGCCTGGCACTCCTCCAGCAGCAACAGGGAGGAAGGTGTCCTCCGGCAGCATGGCACGGCAGACTGCCCATGAGGCGAGCCGCAAGAGCTTTTGCGCTGGAAACATGGCACTTCCATCAGTAAACATGTGCAAAACATCTGGCACTTTGGACACCGGGGCAAAGTCAGCGGTGGAGTCTGGGATTGTCATGAGTGCTTTTCGGAAAGCAAGGTCCTCAGGAGTCTCAATAATCCAACCCTGCAAGTAGGTGCATTCTGGTTGGTCCAACAGGAATTTTTTGTGAGCTGCAGGGACTTTCACTCGCTCTGCTTGGAAGTGTTCACATTTCCATGTTCGGTGGAATACTCCATCTTCCTGACCGCACCATGGGCATTGCTTGGTCAAGTACTTCCCGCTGGAAAACTGTTTGTCTCTTGTGTAAAAAGATCCATTCATTGTTACTCGCAGGAGTCCTTGTTCAACCGGAGACAGAGTGGTTTGGGTGTGTCGGCTACACAAAAGGTCAACATCTCCTAATCCACTGAATTGAGCTCGGGAGGACATTTGGTGGCCTACCGCAGAAGCCCATGCATGAACCAGTCGCATGCGGAGCACTTGGATGGGCATGTCCAAGAGGTGAAATCGAATGCCTTGGTGGTCAATGAAAAAACCATTGCCTTCCCATTGCCAGTGAATCGCATGGAGACGGGACAGGAAAACCCCACAAGGTCCTGGCAGGTATCTTTGTGGAGGTTGCGTGGCAAGCTTGTCGAGAACTTCAAATGCCAGTTGGGGCGTGCAGTATTGTCTGAACTGCATGACTGTGAGCATTGTTGCATAGAAGGTGGGGTCATTCCTAGGCTCAGTGAACAGGCTAAACATGATCAAAGAACTTGCTCCATGTTTTTCCCATCGCAAGGCGCTCATGGCCGCTGCCCGCAGTGCGGTGAAATGGTCAGGACCAATGTCGACACCGGCAACTCCATGCAGACTGCGGGGCCAGGCTACTGTGTAGAGGATACGCAGTTTCTGGTTGACTGGGGCGCAGCTTCTACTTAACCATCCCCACATTGGCTTGGCTTGGGTCATCCTTGCCCTTATTGAGTAATTGGTTCCCCTCTTACTATAGTTCAAGTGACCCCCCAAATCCTTGGCGTGAAGGACCACCTTGCGTCCTCTGGCTTTCAGTTCTTTTCTGCCCTGCGGGGTTGTGCTCCAAAAGTGGGTTTTGGCCACATCAAGAGATATGTCGAGATCACTTGCGAACTGTTGCATACGAACAAAGGCCTCACATGTGGCTTGGGGAGTGGAGCTCTGGGCCTCCCAGTTATCAACGTAGCTCAGTGTGGTGACCGGGCTCACACACTGGTTGACTATGCAATGCATACAGTGGTTGAGGAGGACCATGGAGGCTACGCTTTAATGGGTCCCCTTCAGGGAAACCTGTACAGGCCACAATGGCTGGGCTGCAGCTGCCGGCTACCACAAACCGGCGTTCAATTTGGGAAACGTTTGTGAGCCATGCCCGCATGAAAAAGGCTGGTATGCCCAGGTGTCTGCCGCAAAAGTACACCACATGACGTGGAAGTGTGTTAAAGCACTTGCAGATGTCAGTCACTATGCCGGACCATTCGTATTCTCCATAGTGAGCATGCTCAATCTGTTCTGCCAACATTCTCCACACCTGTGTCGTGGATTGATTGGGCATGTTGCCTTTGAGGCCTGGGTCAGCAAACGAATGGATCCACCTCAGCAGCTGCTTAGTGCGGATGCTTGCATATGTCCTGTACACCATGCTAAGGACTGTGATAGGGCGGTACTCTGAGGGAGAGGCTGCCGCACTATGTTTCTCAATGGCCGAGATCAATCCAACCATGCATGCCTGTGGCCAAGGGGCGGCCGATTGTTCCAAGTCATTGATACATCTGACAAGTTGCTCAACTAGGTGTGTTGGCATCCTTTGCAAATCTTGTTTAGAGATTCCATCTGGTCCCACTGCGCTGGTGGACTTTTTCTTCTGGACTGCTTGGAGCCACTGGGCAGTGGTGATTGTTTCCATGAGCAACGGGGTTGTTGGGACAGGGACGTGTTGTTCGATCTGCTGCATGATGGGGGCCCATTGCTGGACTGAGGAGTTTTGGTGCTTGCACCACATTGGTGTCCACAGTGCTGTAAAAGCCTGGAATATTTGGGGTAAGTCCCCAAGCATTTTTGGCTGGTGAATGGACTCACCTGGTTCAACCCCCTGAGGCTCCTGCAGGACGATTCTACCAGGGTCATGCGATGCGATTTTGAGTGGGCCAAGCTCCGCATTGACTGGGCTTTCTACGCAAAGGTTGGCAGGCTGGTATGTCAATGTCAGTCCATCAACACTGACCTCGGTGACTTCTGCATTGGTGTTGACAACCACTGTGCTGACTGGCAAAGACCTGGGTTTGGCAACATCCCGATAGATGGCATTGAGGTTCTGGACTCGGGCTTCCCGTGCTTTGGAACATCTAGCCTTGATGAGGGCCTTTTCCAGACATTGGAACTCGCCGTGGAAGTCTTTGAAAATCGCTGCTACTGTGGCTGCATCAGGCACCTGCTTTGGCAAATGCAGTGGGGATCCATGGGAGTTATGCCCCCTTTGTTTCCATGTGTTGGCAAATCCCCCAGGAAACCCTGGGGCTGCTTTGATGGAGTTCCACAGTTGGGTTTTGTGTGTGTTGGCTGCGACATCATTTCGTCCAGTCTGCATGAGTTTGTCAAGGCTTTGCAGTCGCCTCAATTGCCTGCACCATTTGGTGTGAACAAAATGCTCGCCAAGGTACGTGATCTGGACTTCATGTTTTCTGGCAGGCTTGATCGGACAGATATCATGGCGGCATCGGCTGAGCTTCACAGTTTTGGCTCTCCCATTCTGCTGTGGGAGCAGGCCCTGCTGCTGATGGGCTCGCAGATGCTGGTCAACTTCCTTCTCAAGTTGTTGGAAGACGCCTACCATATCTAAGGAACTCAAGTCGTCACTTGGTGGCCTCGCCAGGAGCGCAGGGGTGAGGTCATCCCACGGCAAAGGCATGGGTTTTCGCCAACATGGGATACTCGGCTGGCTGTCAAAGGCACTAAACTCGGCTACCAGCGTGGCATGGTCAGGAAAGACGGTGTGATCAACCTCAACTCGCATCAAGTAAGGTATGAGCTCTCCTGATATCCACATTTGATCTTTCCTAGTTTTGTGATGGCAAGTTGGCCTGATTTCTTGGCCCCATTTTTGTGCTGCCAAGTCTTGGATTTCAACAAAGCCATGTCGTCGCCATATGGCGAATTGCTCAAGGGCATCAGGATCGTCTTGGTTCAGGTCGCCTCCAATGATGCGAAAACCTTTAGACTGGAAGACTATTCGTCCTGTCAGCTGTTCAAGGATTTGATCCGTGGCCTCTCTTGTGGCTCTGGTATGACATTGTTTGGCATATCCATAGGCTATTCCCATTTTTACCCATCTCTGTTGGATTCTAATGGCGCATGCCTGCAATCTGGCAGATTCCCAAATGTGAGGCTCCCACTGATTGGTCAAGGCTCTGGCTGGACATGTTGACAAAACTCCAACCCCCATGGCTTTGCCTCCTACGCATCCCGGAGATGTTGTCAACGGCTGGGCCGGTGCACCTGGGACAAATTGCCATTTGCGGTCAAGCATTTGGAGCTCTCGTCGGAATCGATTGACTCCATCTTGAGTCAAATGAGTTTCGCTCAATCCCCACGCCGTAGGAGCATGTGGGTCTGTGACATCTTGGAAAAGGTGCGCTTTGTGGAGTGCACAACATGGGTTTGCTACACCGATACGTGGATTGGGCCCGGGATGGGCGGCTTCTCCAACTCTCATGACCATCATGAAAATGATCTGAAACAAAAGAAGTGGTGATCGAACAAAGCAAAAGGCTAGGCCTCGTACCCTGGAACTTCGCCTGGGGCCTGTGGTCTGGCCACTCATGTTCGAAGGCTGTACAATTGATTGGGCTGCTTGTGGCAAATTAGTCGGTGGCTTCAGCTCCTCTCCCAGAGGAGCCAGCCCTGAGAGTCATTCATGGCGCGATCGTTTGGACAGCAACTGTTCAATCTGATGCAGCTGCTTGTCAAGCTTGTCATCTAAGTGGGCATGGAACGCCCTGCTTTGGGCCTCAACATTGTGCTGGACTTGGTTGATCTGGACTGCAAGTTCTTTGGTCTGCGCCTGGGTGGTCTGGGCGGTTTGCTCCAATTTGTTCAGTCGATCTTCAACCTCCATCAGTCTGGCCTCAGCTTGGTGCATGTCATGATCTCCGTCAGATTTGCAGCTTGACGCTTGTTTCCACGCTGGAGACAGGATCTGTTGGACCTTGGCTGCAATGGCGTCGATGTTTTGGGCACCATGTTCAGAAACTGGATTTCGTTTGGCTGTCTTGACTGGTGTCTCATATTTAGCCCAGGGGTCATCAACGCTCCATGGATCTACATCACCAGCAGTCTGGCTGTCGGATGATTGCAGGGCAGCAATGGTCTTTGCGGATGCTTGGATGTTCGCTTGGCTGGGTGCTGGCCTGGCAGGCTTGCGAGGCACTTCAGTGATCAAGACATCTGCATGTTCAAGTTGATACACCTCGTACTGCGGCTTTTGGACCGCTTGGCACTCCCAGACTACTCCTTTACCATCAGGTGTTCGGGTCTTAGGCTGACATGGACGTGCTTGCCAAGACCAAGACTGGAACAGTTTGTTCAGGGCTGCACGATTGGCTCCATGCGGGAAGGGGCCTACATGATATGTCAAAACCTGGTCAGAATCCAAAAATGGTGTGTGTGGTTTGTGCTGTTCATGGACCTGTTGGGCATCAGCTCGCAAACATCTGAGGCCAAAGCGATGGCCAGCTCGAACGACACACGTCCATTTGGCAGTGGCCTGGGATGCCAGCAAAACACTTTGCTTGGTCTGTTTGTTCAGCCATATCACACGGTACTCTGGGCATGGAGCCCTGCCGTCGGGTGACCTGGGTTCTGCATAGCACCCTTCACAACCTGGGTCTTTCAGTGCTCCTTGGATGTCGCTTGTCTCCAAACGGAATGTGGCGGAGAACACACTTGCAAGGTCAGGCTTGGCCCTTTCCATTTTTTCATTGAGCCACTGCCGATCCCAGACGTCTAGGATCGGCGATGTGCCGTCCGGGCGGAGTCCAAGGATTGGCACACTTTGCACAAGATGTTTCACTGGCTTGGCAAGGATATGCTCCCATCGTTTTTCAACTTCATCTTTGTGGACTACCAATCGGAGCACGGTGGTCTTCACTTCATCCACCCTCAAAGAATTTTCAGGGGTGATTCTGCTCACTAACACACTCCCCAATTGGACCAGCTTTGCGGACATGAGCATGGGCTCTGATGTGCGCTCGCAGCGAGCTGGGCATCTGATTTCTTCACCAATGCCATGCAGGGTGGGGTCTCGATGGTCGACGACAAGCATGGCCAACCCAAACTGGGAGATGGGCTTGGCAAATTTCAGGTATGGAATGGCTTGTTGTGCATTTGCGACTACTATGCCTCTGGCTTCCGGACCAATTTGGGCGATGGACAATTGCTGGAGTCCTTGGCCTGCTGCATCTTGGAAAATTCCTTCAGGGATTCCAATATCACTTGCATCAATTTGCAATGGTCTCTTGGGCACAGCAGTCTTCTTCTTGTTTTGTTTGGAGCCAAACGTTTGTTGTGACTGCACTCTGGCTGCAATGACTTCCTGGAGCTCGCTCGGCATGATCAACTGCAGTTTGGGGGCACATTGATTTGCCAATTGTTTCAGTTCTCTCCATGGCTGTTGCCCTCGGAGGGCCCGGGTAACTTGCATGCGGCCAATTTTTTCCATGATGATGTTGGCCCTTTCTTTCACCGCCTCTTCGGGTACTCCATGCTGCTGGATAAGGGTGCACAGTGTGTGGATGACATCCCCATTGGATACCCCTCCAAAAGCAATGGTGCTTGGCTTGACACGTGCTTGTCCGTCACCTGTGGCGTGCAAGTGTTGCTCGAACAGGTTTCTCCATGTCATTGCATTGGCAATGGAGGCTGGCTGTGGCAATTGTTGGTCATGAGTGGGATCAAACACAAAACTAGTCAGCCATCCAATCGCTTGGAACCCACAATCGTTGGCAAAACTGTGTGCGATTGGTCTGGTGTGCACAGTGTAGACCTGGGGGGGCTCCGATGCAACGATCTTGACCCAGTCATGGCCCCCTGGGGTGGTGAACAAATCGATCTTGCCATGGCCGAATTTGATACCAACTGGGAACCAATGGTAGTGAGCAAAGATGGCACTGACAAGTGTGCACGGTGCCTCTGCGATCAACATGACCTTGGCTAACCAATTTTGCATGGCCAGAACAAGTTCTTCGTCCTCGTAGACTTCGGGCAAAATGACTGGTGGCGACTTGATTGTCTGGCCAGTGGCAGCAAGCATGTCCAGGTAAAATTCCATTTCATCCTGGCCTACAAAGGCTTCTTGTCGATGCAGGAGGGTGATTCTTTCGACAGGGCACTGTGAGAACAGATCCGGTGGTACATAGCCTACATCAGGCGTGTGGTGATGGTCATACTCTGCCAATTCTTTCAAAAAGATTTGGTCATATGGTTGTGTGACTGCAGCAAGTGGGAGTCTGGTACCTACACTTGTGTTGATGCAAATGGGCTGAGTCATGCTACCTAGCTTGGCTTCTGCTACTGTGATGGAACCCACTGTGGTGGTTGCTTGGACTCGGATGTTCATCGGCTGCAGGTCCTCTGGACGGAACACTTGAATGACATGGGAGTCAGCTGAGCTCGGTGCTTCTGTCTGTACACAAGAATTGTCAGGCAGAGTGGCTTCGAATGCGGTGGCCGTGGTCAGCATCTCCTGGGTAAGACCATCTCCTTCGGGGTTCTCTGTGCTCTCAGTGCGCTGAGGCGCATGCTCTGACCTGTCGAGATTGGTGGGATTTGGCCGCTCAATCGGATTGCTTGGCAATGCCTGCTGGGCTGCATGGTTGGAGGCAAATGCATGAATCCCTCCCGTGGGGTCAGGTCGCAGAGCTGGATGGACTGCAGTCAGTGAATCACCATCAGGGGTGGGGCCGGGGCCTCTAAGCGGTTTCACCGGCATAGCATCGGGGGACATAGGTCTATGGGGATTCTCACATGCAGGCTTTGCTCAGCTGCTGCAGCTGTGGGGACCTCAGGAGCAAGCACTTCGGCTGGTTTGAGCAGATCAGGACTGGAGCCTACACCATCATCATTGGTCAATGGCTTTCCATCCTCAACCACACTAGCGTGGGCGGGGCCGGGGCCTCTAAGCGGTTTCGCCGGCATTGCAAGGGGCATGGGTCTAGGGGGAACATCCCTCTCATCATGAGGAGCCTGGCCATCCATTGCAGGTGAAATCCCTTTCGGGGAGGAGGCTTGAACGCCTTGACCAATCTCTGCATGTGCCTGAGGGCGGTAGTCATCACGGTCATCAATTTTTGCATCAGTTCTGAGCGTAGCTTTACCCCTGGCATGATCACTGGTGGGCAGGCTGGAAAAGGTGTGCCCTTGATTGGTGAGTTGATGGCCATTGAGGTGGTTTTCCATGCGCATCTCTGAGTGTCCGACTGGCCTGTTGGGCCTTGGCGCAATTGGCATTCTGTCGTTGACAGACATGGCATGTCTGAAGGCTCCTTTTGCACATGGCTCCCAATCCTCAGTAAGGTGATTACCTTGACCCTTGACGTGCTCTGGCCTTGTCGTGGCATTCGTTGCAGAAAGGGCAAGTGGGGCAAGGGCGGGGCCAGAGGAAACTCGGGTTCCATCTGGCATGGCATGTAAACACATAGGAGGGGGGAGTCCTCGCGTCTCCACCGCTGGCTGTTGCGTATTTTGTCCCGGTACTTGCGGCCGGTTCGCTGGCTGTTTGTTCCAATCATCTTGACTTTGTGGGTCCTTGCGTCCCATCCGCTGGCTATTTGATATGTTCTTTTGTTCAAGATGCAAGTACACCGGGCAAGAAGGTCCCGGGGCAATGAACTGGCCAAACGGAGATATCCTGTCCTGCTCACTGCATCGGTGCTGGCATGGCGTGAATGGATCTGCCTCAACTGAACTAGCGGTGGCATGGGTCCCTTTGGATGGCATTTCACAAGGAAGTGGTTGACTCACCTGTGGGGTCATTGGAACTGGGGCGGGGCCACTCGGAACTTGGGGTCCAGGTGGCTTGGCATGCAAAGACATGGGAGGGGGGAGTTCTCGCGCCTCCACCGCTGGCTGTTGCGTATTTTGTCCCAGTCCTTGCGTCTGGTACGCTGGCTGTTTGATCTTTTCTTGTTCCCTAAATGGGTCCTTGCGTCCCATCCGCTGGCTGTTTGCTTCACTCTTGTCATTTCCATCAGGCACATGTTGGGCTGTGGCTGTGGGTGCAGTGACAGAAAGCTGACTGGCCGGATGTACATGCGACAAGACTTGCGGATGCTTGGTGGCAAACGGATGTGCTGTGGAACAGTGGACATGGTCAAGTTTCGGTACCTTAGTACGGTGAGCAAGGATCACGGTCTCATCAAGAGTCCTTGGCACTGGATCCCCGTCCTCGACACCTGAGTGGCGCTTGTTGGGACCTGTCTGGATGGTGTCATCGTCTGGATGCTCTGCACTGGCCTCAGGTTTGGATGCACATTGGGGACCCCTTTGTTGGACACACATGGCATGCAATGTTCCATGAATTTCACCTATATAGCACTGAAATGCATGTGCACTCAGAAGGTCGGGCTGTGTGGTTGAAACTCCCTGGAAAACCCTGCAAAAATGGTTCCACAAGTGCTGTGCCGGTGGGATTGGCATGATGTCTTGTGCCTCATGGCATGAAACCAAAATGTGGGCCGCTACCCAACAGGACTGGATTGGCGAGGCCATCTGGCCCAAGGCTGCGATCGAGTACCTCAGTGGATTCCAGTCATACTCAGGGACTCCTCCGTGGATCAAGCACATTTCCCACGGATGCATGTGTCTGGTCTTGGGCAATTTCCCCAATGTGGTTTGATACTCACCTGAAAGTTTGACCAGGGCCCCAAAAAGACCTTTGTTTCTGAGTCTGTCTTCGGACATCGGATATTGGCGACATTTGCAAGGGCATGGTGTCAGTTGATTTGCCCATCCATGCAAAGCTGTCCTGACAACCCCGTCTGACTTGACCAGATTAGGTTCTATCCCCCCAAACTCTTCAAATTTCCCGGTCTCATACTGGTCCAAGGCAAGTTGATACATGTGATCTTTTGGCCAATGGGGACAAAACGGAAGCAAGTCGTTGACAACTGGTGGACGTGACAGGACCGGCAAAGAGGACAAAACTGGTTTCGGCAATGTGGCACCTGTCAATGTACACCACCAACGATTGCGCTTGGTGGGTACAATGGTGTCGAGTGCCAATTCAACTTCTGACTGTCGAAAATGGGTGAGTCTGCAGAATTCGGCCAATACTGCCCTCACTTCCTTGTCTCGACTTGCTTCAACAACGCATTCAAGCAAAAGGGACCATGCTCTAAGGAAGTAGCCAGCACGCAATGTGCCTATGAGCGACATTGACCTAGGATCATTCAACCCTTTGTGGTCCCCCAAAACGGACCATGGCTGGCAGCTGAAGCCACCACACATCAGTGATGGACTTCCATGTTCAGCATGAATGGCGGCCAAAACATGTGGTGAGGATATGTCCCCTTGGATGGCGTGAGGAAACCCTTGTTTTTGTTGGAATGTGCAATTGGTGGCTTGAAGGTCGTTCGAAGCATGTATGGTCATGCCACATGATCTGATGCCTTGCGACATTCCTGCACACACCTCGATGGCACTTGAGTACATGGCCCTTGTAGGCTTTGGCAACCCCAATGCATACCCAGTGGTGGAATCTAGGTGAACTTTGCCTTCGGTGACCTGAACCTTGCACTGAAGGAAACTATGGGCATCACATTTGTCCAATTTTCCAAACACAGTGAAAAACTTCTGATCAATGTTGGATCGAAACAAATGACGTCGTCCTCGATCATCATGAATCACCAAAGATCCCAAAACATCAACGGTATCCCCTGATTGCAGAGAACTCCATGTCGGTTCCAGAGACAGCAAAGAGGCCATGGGCTAAAAACGTGGTGGAACAAACCCCCGAGTTTCAGATTGTACAGACCTACCCCTGGAAGGACTCGGGCCAAGGTCTTTCCGTCATTTTCCTGTCATGTTTTACCATCCATGTGATGTAAATGTAACATCATCGTGCTGGAGAACCATTTATTTTCATAGTAATATACATATCACATATTCACATAAGCATCATGTCTGTAGAACGTCGGAGAAATGTAAAACAACTTCAAGAAACCCAATGATAAACAATCCCCAATATCACTACAAATGGGTGGTAAACATCATCCTGGAAATGGCCTGCCGAGGATTGCTATGGGCATGGCCAGCATCTTAGGCTCTCCGCCACCCATCGCCGTGGCCATGACGACCTTCTCAGGCATGACAGGGCATGGGGTAACAACAAGGAGGCACGACTGGGGTGATAAAAATGGATATACAATAGCCATACTATGTCTATATAATACTTGTGTATGTTATAAGTTATAATATGTTATACAGTATATATAATATATATGTATACAAAAGGAATGCTTGGGCACTTGTTCAGTTACTTGCCCTTGCCATGGTATATTTATTTAATGTCATTATATTTGGATATAGAATATCGTTGGGGTGAAACAATAGTACTGTTTAACAATTATTATCCAGCAAAATTTAACTTTACTACTGTACCGTAAATATACTTTCTCATGGATGAAACCACGTTTAATCATCAGCCAAGGGCAATTGAAGCCAGTCAATACCTTGGTTTGTTGTCATTTTTGCCAATTTCATGTTTATTGAGCATGAATTAACCCCTTCACACAAGGTGGATGTTTCTCACCAAAAAATGGATTTAACCATCAGAATTAGAGATTTTAGACAACAATCTACAATGAGTTTAAATCTCCGGGATAGCGGACTTAAAGATGGGCTATCAGTTGTTAGATGATGAATGTGATTTATGAATGAATGGCTGTTCATGTGCAACATGTGGTACTTGTTTCTGGATTTTGCGTAAGCCGTGAATGGTTACTGAACATTGAATCTGACTATTGGAAATGGTGGGCTTGTCGACCTTGAAACTTTTCTGGTGGGTGATTTGGCCATGCTAACAATCGTCCAGCTTCCAGACAGGTGTGCTGAAGGGATCAATCCTGTGACAGTTGGGTATGGGCCAAAGGGACTTCAAAATCTGGATAGGGAACTATGATGAGAAGCAAAATTTGGTCACCGGTTCATTGCCTGTCTGATGGTTGTGGCTTTGGGTGTGAAACTGTCATTATGTCTGGACATTCGCCACGGGCTGCCTGTTTAGAAATCTTGCTGACCAGCTAGTAGTTGCGAGATTGCTGTTTACATTCCCCGATTGTTGGTGATTACAACCCCCAATGGCTGTTGCTTCTATACCACGTTACATCAGGTATCTCCCCAAAATCATAAATTTTGCTTTCAGCCCACATTCTCAATCTCATGTTTTCATTTTTCTTGTGAAACAACAACACATGGAGTTTGCCATGGAGTTTGCCAGCATCCCCTTCCACCCCAGTTCTTACAAGCAGGTCAGAAAAAGTTGCTGCTCGTCTCCCCAAACGATGTATCCCCAAAGACTTCCACCGAAACAACGGAACAGCGGAGGCGTGCTGGGCGTTATGCTGGGCCCCACCATGTTCAAGGCCATGAACTTGAAGAAGGCCATGAAATTTGCCGTGGGAAGGAGAGAAACTTCAGGGATCATGGGGTCAATGGATCATCCCCGAACTAGATGGAGTTTTCTTTTGTTAACGGGAAAATCAGAGAACTAAATAGATCTTAATAGGATTAAATAGGCAATTTTATGTAATTTTCCTGCTAGCCATGAAGCTGATTGCCGGAGGGTACGTGCTTTTGTTGAAAAAGCATTGGTATCCTGAAGTGTTTCTTGTCTGTATTGTTTTGCTGAAAGCAATACGGTCATTGGATCTATGAAATGGTTGCCATGGACATTATTGGAAATGACTGGACACGTTTGGTTCTGAGATTCCAATGGGATTCCAATGGGATTCCAGTGTCTAATTTGGGATGATATGCCTTGCATTGTTCATTGGAATCCTTGGTCCCATTTGGGAAATTTGATATGAATTACTCCATACTATTGGAAATGGGAATCATATGGGATGATTATTGTGAGAAGATATCTTGGGAAGCCTGCTTCCCAGCATTGGTTGAAAAGGACATCTACAGGACATTCTGCATATTGGATGCGAACCAATCCATTGTTTTCTGTGTTTCTTCCGTTTCCGTTAAAACTATTCATAAACTGTTGCAATGTCTCCGAACATATGAGTCAAGCATACGGGGATAAGCTCTTGTAAGATGAGGATATAACGAGCAAAACTTCGGATCTGACTGAATAAAGTCCGATTCCGAAACTCCTCCGGATTGCGCAACTACGCTTGCGCAACCTCGTCTTCAGATTGCGCAACTAGGATTGCGCAACTGTGCTTGCGCAACTTTCAGGATTGCGCAACTCTGCCGGTGAAACTCCTTAACCAGATTGCGCAACTCTTGAGATTGTGCAACTCCGCTTGTGCAACGCGGGTCTCCGGATTGCGAAACTCTACAACTCCGCGTACGCTCTCCCCGTTTACATGGCGTGTACAACGGCACGAAGATATCCAAAATCCGAACACCCTGGAACTTCAATTTGACTTTGATTGTGTGCAATTTCGTACGAAGTTATCGAAATTCCCTCCCCCATGAAACTTCAAATTGATTTTTAGTGCGTGCAATAGTCAGAAAATATCAAAATTCCCACCCCCATGGAACTTCAAATGGATTTTTAATGTGTACAATAGTCAGAAAATATCAAAATTCCCACCTCCATGGAACTTCAAATGGATTTTTAATGTGTACAATAGTCAGAAGAAATCAAAATCCGAACACCCTGGAACTTCAAATTGATTGATTGTGTACAATTTTGTAAGAAGTTAATTATCGAAAATCCCACCCCCATGGAACTTCAAATTGATTTTTAGTGTGTACAATAGTCAGAAGATATCAAAATCCGAACACCCTGGAACTTCAAATTGGTTTTTAGTGTGTACAAAAGTCAGAAGATATCAAAATTCCCACCCCCATGGAATTTCAAATTGATTTTTAATGTGTACAATAGTCAGAAGATATCAAAATTCCCACACCCATGGAACCAATGAAACTCCCTAAGCAATGAGCTTGGCTGACTTTGACGGAGCTGCGGCAAAGGCTTGAAAAGCGACAAGAGATCGTGAAGCAGAGCCGTACGGAAGAAAGACAGAAGGTCTGGAAAGTGTATAGAGATGGAGTCGGAGCTGGCACAGAGGAGGCGCCCATAGCTGCGCAAGAGCGGACCATAGCTCTCAGCAAGACAGCAGCCAAGCTGGCCTCTCAAGACTTTGCCACAACCTTCACTGCTTTGGCCACGTTGGCTTGGTGCAAGCCCACCAAAGACGAAGCGAAGCAGCATGGCCTACAAAAAGGGTTCACGCTCTCCATGGAACAGCCCCCTCCACATGTATGAAGGTTCTCGCACGCCGGGTCTTACAAATGTGGGAGTGATCTCGGACGCATCCCAGAGAAAAAAAGTTGACAGCTGCTTGGTGACACTTGACNGTATGAAGGTTCTCGCACGCCGGGTCTTACAAATGTGGGAGTGATCTCGGACGCATCCCAGAGAAAAAAAGTTGACAGCTGCTTGGTGACACTTGACACGTGACGATAGGAGTGTTAACGTTGCCTTGTGACACTTGAAGATTGGAGTCTAAAATTCTATCGTGTTCTATGTGATCTGGGTCAACGTCTGATTGTGAAACTTGGCGATCGGATGGTGAAACTTGGCGATCGGATTGGCAATCGGATACGTGATATCACTTTCTCCTGCATTGCCTGTCAGAATCACACCGGGGAGTTTCATTTCTGTGTATCACAATACCGCTTTCGAGTTTCACAAGTGGGTTTCAGAGTTTCACAATCTCCCCTGCAGAGTTTCACAATACAACCCCTGCTTCGAGCTTCACAATCTGGTTTTAGAGTTTCGCAATCCCCCCTTCAGAGTTTCACAATACGATTTTCAAGTTTCACAATCCAAGTTTCACAATCTGACCTGCAAGTTTCACAATCCAACTTCCAAGTTTCACAATCCGAGTTGCAGAATCCGATCGGCAAGTTTCACAATCCGACCGCCGGATGTGACTCGTAACATGGGGAGATCACTACGTTAGCAAAGTGAACTTGTCATTTTACACTCTGTGTTCACTTCAAAGAAGCCACTGACCCTTTGGGTCCATGCTTCCAAATGTGGAGAGAACCATAAAATATGCTCTGATTCTCATAATTGATCCATAACAGTGAGTAT
This sequence comes from Symbiodinium sp. clade C Y103, assembly GCA_003297045.1. Classification (NCBI taxonomy): domain Eukaryota; class Dinophyceae; order Suessiales; family Symbiodiniaceae; genus Cladocopium; species Cladocopium sp. clade C. The sequence continues at coordinate 42,188 of BGPT01000350.1, read as the reverse complement.
GTTGCCCCAAAAACTTGGTGCTCTGACCATATTTGACCCACTTTCAGTTGTACTTTGAGGGTGAAGGGGGGCAACCTAGCCCACCAAAACGGATACCACAAGGAGAGAATCAACTTAGAACGGTGGTGTAGCAACTAAGACTAAGATTTTTTTTCATAAGCATGATGAGAAAGTCCTCTGCTGACATACGAATTGACCATGCCTTCACCCTCAAAGTATGCAGAAATCATAGGGCAAAACTACCAACAACAAGTTGAATAGTGTATTTATATCTATATATAGCTCCAGTAACTATGGAATATCTATGGTTTATGAACTTCCAAGTATCATATTCATGGCGTGAAACTAAACCAACGTTCACAACACGTTTGGGCCCCACACTCGCCATGGCCAGGCACGGGCTCGCGGCTTGGCACTGGGCTGTTCCTCCCATGGTGTGGGGGTGGTGCCCATCGCTGCCAGTGATCGGTGCCGCGACTGCACCCACGTGACTTCTAGGTGACCCAGGTGACCGTTGGGGGGATCCCACACAACAAAGGGTGGAATGATGGGAATTGGATTGGGATAACTATCCCCAAAATTAGCCGAACTTTGAAACAAGTGAGTGACATATGATGAACTAATTATGAAATATAACCAGTTGATGTTAGGGTATGGGTCAAAATTTAAGACCTGGACCCGGGGTACCACAGATTACAGATGGCTTAGTCTATTTTTAGTACTGAACATCCAATGACTGGGGTATCCAATTTTGAGCCATACCTATATAAATCATACAACCACCTTCACCCTCAAAATCCTCAAAGTGCACATAAAAATTGGTCAATGTATGTGAAAAATTGTGAAAAGTTTGGGGAAGGATACCAATTTCCATGGGGCAATTTCGGCTCCATTCAACTCGAAAAGGGATGATCATGATTATATTTTGTGACAATGGTATCGCCGACCACCGATAATCTGGATGAAGTAGTACTGGTCAGGGATCCATCGGGAATGGATATACTGGCACCTGATAGGAAATTTGAACCACCATCATCAACCAACTGTGAATATTTAAAACTTCTTTGGTCATTGGTTTTAATTTACCTTCCAGTAAATTAACAGTTCGACCCTGTCATTTAAGAAAATCGGGGTTGGAAGATTCGTTTCCACTAAAAACGGGTTATTTTCTGGGTCGGTCAAACTGTTAATTACCAGAGGGCAATCACTGTTGATTTGCCTTGGGATGATGATCCCGTCGGAAGGATCACCAACGAAGATTCAGCAATTTTCAATTGCTACTTGTAGTAAAACCTCCGCTCTTTTGCCGAAAATCTTTGCTTGGATACTTTGAAGGTTTGTTTGTTTGTCCTACTATGGGGTTAGACACTGTCACCCATGTATAGTATGAGACTTCACATCACTGGCTGGTTAAGCTGTGGTGAACCGCCCAGCAAGGCAAGCCTTTGCCTATGGATGTGTGGGATTGATCCTCATCGCCACCATGAACATGTTGCTGGGCGGATGGCCACCCCCACTTGGCGTCCCCAAAGATGGGGGTACATGGAGTCAACCTACCGTTGAACGGTAGGTGATTTTGGAAGATGTTGGATTTATTGTTCGCCATAAGTGGGCGGGGTCACTATGACTACTTTCTACTGTATATCTTGCATATTTTTTTTTATGCCATGCTCACCATGGTATAACTCGATCTTTGCAGGGTGTCTAAGGTCAGTTGTGAACATGGGATCATCAGCAACATCATCCACTGTGTTATTCTGTTGGTGAATATTGATGAGAAATTGCTTTTGGTGAGTCGAAATTGAGAATTTTTCTTTGAGCGGGTGGTATCAATGGACATCTTCAGATGAGCGTCCCATGAGCAAACTAGTTATCAGTGGCCGTTCAAGGGAACTTCTCCAGGAAACCATGGATTTATATGGATTTATAATAACCATTGAAAAAAGTGGTGATGTCCTATGTTTTTAAACCAGGGATCCCAAGTTTTTTTGATTGGCAGGATCATCTTCATGGTCCATCAACCAGGGTTTATTACTCTGGGCTTGACACAATAGTTAAATTGCCTTTGGGAAACATTTCCTTTTGGACGGGGATTCACTACTCCTTACCACATTTTGCCACCGAAAGATAAATGTACTCATACAGATACTCGTACATATCATCTGTATACACATACATATGTATATATATATATAATATATTTGTAGACACACCTGTCTACTCCCAGAAACAGTTTTTGGGATGCCCACCAAGTGCAGGGTGAAATGACTCAGGAGAAACTTCAAGATCCTCCACCGCAAAGATTTAGTGCGTTATGTCTCGACTTTCGTAGGGCATAACTGACAATTTCTGATGTGTTGCATAGTTTCTTAGAGATGTCCATATTTTTCCCATGCATGCCGCATATTTTCGGGTGTTTGCCCGTGTGTTCTCATTGTTTCAGGTGGCTTTTCCAAGGCTCCTTTTCCCCAGACCTCCTCACGTTTCCTCAAACGCAAAGAGGTTGATCATGCAGACGCCCTTCGTTCGGAGGCTGATCTTGGCCTCCATGTGACCGGTCTTTAAAGGTTGCGTGACCAAGTTATCAATGGGATAATCCACTGAATGGGGACTTCCGATAACTAGGGTTATTCATATGTCATTCACCATTTACTATAAGTGGGATGATCCTCCAAGAACCAAGTTAAACCGCACTTTAAATGGAGATTCATCCAACAGAGATAGTGATAGTGATATATGGGCTGTAATATGACATGATAAACAAACACACATATTAACCATGTATTTTTTTCCGAAGACCATCTCAAAACTTCCCGAAGATGAAAGGATCATCAGAAGTCCCATGTCATCCACTGCTGCCAGAAGTGCAGCGTTTCTGCGGCCATCTCAAATGGCGGCTGGTGGTTTGGATTCGATGATGACTTGAATGGAAAACACATATGAAACGCATGTTTGTTTTCTGAAAATGGGGAACTCCCATGTCTGAAAGCTAGTGACTTTCTACTTCGAACCTGAATTGGGATGATGACCCCTGACTTCAGGGTTCATGAGAAGAAAAGACTGGCAAAGTGGATGAAAATCCACAGTATACCAGTCATATAGAAAAGTTAGTTATAGCTACCCAGCAACCAAACCTAAACCTCGATCCCTCAATCATCATAATCATCATAATCATCATCATTGTCGTCGTCATCATCATCATCATCATCATCATCATCATCATCATCCCAGTGGGGTTCCCTTATCTAGAAGCAAACCACATATTGTTTTTAGCTCCAGTTGAGTTTCGGCCCAAGACACTCTCTCCGCGCAATCTCTGTGAAACGCAGAGGCAGAAAGTCCTTGCGAGCGCTGCTGTGTTGTCATGGCGTGGTGAAGGATACGAGTAATTGACATCCCCTCAGAAACCGTGGTTTTCTATTGGATATTCATTGGGCACATATGAGTGGCTGATGATTAAGGGATATTCGGGGGGAGCGTGCATGACAACGGATTGTCAGTGTCAGGATGTGGCACATCCAAAAAGAATCCAATGCGTACAGTAGCTAAAGCTAAGTACAATCTGGCGCTGCGCGTAGTGCCTTCTGTATGTTGATCTTCACGTGTCCGTGCTCCTGTCATTTTGCAAAGTCAACATCCAGTAATCAAGCCTGGCTTGGAAGGAACATCATCTATGCATAATTTATGCATAATGGATGCCCTACCGCCATGTCTGTCGGACATGGCCAACAACATCAAACAACACGTGTTTTTTCTTTGCCGTGACTGGCTCTCAGGCGCTCTGCAGTGATTCAGTGATTTGAACCAAGACAGACAGCCATTGAAACCTAAAAGCACCCACCGGTGGGGTCCGGTGGGTCATTTCAAACTGCTATCGGAAAACAAAATCACACTGCAACAACAAATAAAAGACATGAAAAATCAAAACCAGCCAGAGCATCGGTCGCGGGTCTCTCTGAAAAGCAAGATGGGTAGGGACACTCAGCTCTCGCAGGAAGCTTGTTTCTACCTGGTCAGTGTGTAATATGAAGGACGATTGGCGGTAGGTTTCGTTCCGGTAATATTAAGCCGATTCCAATGGATAATGGGACAAGATTTCCTGCGTGTTTAATCTTCAGAAAGGCACGGACATGCGTTCCAGTCTCTTAATTTTGGGGATATGTGATGCCATCACTTATCATTACAGGCGTTTTCTTGTTATTTATGGCGTGCCTTGCCAGGACAATTGTTTTACATAAATCTATTCCCAAGTTCCATCAAACATCAATGTTGTTTGCTCCCATGCCTCTAGCATCAAACACACCCCAAATGGTCCCAAATAGTTGTAAATCCATGTAAATCCCCTATACTAGAACCATAGATCTGGATGGCAAAGCACCTCATTTGGCATAAATGTCCAAATTGAAGAATCAGTGTACTCTGGAATACCACCATTTTGCTGATTGGGACAGATTGTCCAGCCAGGTAAAATCCCCACGTTCACCGGTCAGATGCCCACTGTTGTTGGTGAAATTCCCATGGGTGAAATCCAGTGTTTCATCCAGTGTTTCATCTTGTTTGTAAGTGTCTGATTTATGAATTTGATGACATGCATTTGGTCGGACACACAATTTTCTCAGCAATCTCCCACATTCTTTGTTATTCAAAAAGAGTCCACCGAAATTAGCCCGTTCAGTCGGTGAAGTCCCCACTTATGTTGGTCAACTTCTGATTTGTTTGTGTAAATTCTACAATGTTGTCTGTCAAATTCGCCCTCTCGTTGCTTCAAAAACATGTGATTGTTCACATTGATCCCATTTTTGCCATATGAATTTCTCACATTTTTTACCATGTTTTACCCGAATCAAGGGGTGAAACAGCATGAATTTCACCCGTCGTTTCGCCGTTGGAGGTCGTGGTGCCTACATCAACGGCCGCTACGTGGCCAACGCCACGGCCTTGAAGGGTGCCGGAAGAGGCCGTGGTCGCGATCCGACAGGCCGCTTCCGGGAGGCCGTCACATCTACAAGATGGAACATGTTGATGAATACCCTCCGGTAATCAAACGTGGCAATTGGAAATCTCCTATAAATGGAGGTTTTAATGGGAAAATCCCATATAAATGGTGGATTTTCCATTGCCATGTTTGATTACCAGAGGGTATATCAAATCTTGGGTATCCAATTTTTGAAGAAACCCCCAATCTATGGACAATTGTGAGAGGTACATTTGGGTACCAAATTGTTGAACAAAGCCACATTGAATCTATGGACAATTGTGAGAATAGTTTTTGAATGTTTTTAGCAACAATCATCAACAAACATGTCGGAATTGTGTATAACATATCATAATAATCCATGGAAACTGGTGAAACAGACTGGATGGGTAAGGTCTGCTCCATCAGAAATGGTGGGTTGAAGCAACAAGATATGGGGACTTGAAGATCAGAAATATGGGGAAATTGACTGGTGTGATGGGTAGCTTAGTACCACCGAACAACGCTTCCCTTTTTCGGGGCCAAACAACAACACATCAGCGATCAACAAAATGCAGGTGATCCCATATTAGCCATGAGACTTTCTCAATCATACAATGGTATCACCCAACGGATAGAATACTGTATTCTACTAATTATTAATATAGATGATATACATAATATGTATATATAATTATATATATATATTATATCAATATCTATCGTCCAACTGGGTTTTAGCCAACAATATATAAGGAGAAATGTGATTTGGGCATATCCATAAATGGAGTCTTAAGTATACCCCCAGTTATCTATGTGTTGACAAGGAATGTAAGGAATATGATGATACACCGCTGGATTTGGAGGTACAGTGCCCAATCAATGTCCAGACAAACTCGTATGAATTTGAAAATATCCCCAAAAGAGTCCCCAATCATGGTGGGATGATGTGGGGTGAATGATACAGGTCTATTGATGTATGATTTATTGTTCCGGTATTCCGACAAAATGAATGGAATGGAACTTGATTTAGCGTTGACATTTCAGCCAGAGAAGTGAGTATCGGTCCGGTCAATACTAAATGGCCTCAAAATCAGGTTAATAACCTTTGAACGTAGACCATTCTGATTGTTCGTTGGGATGTGAAAACCAGGGCAGAGTCGGGTTCCAAGTAGAGAATCGAACCCGGAACCTATGGACATGCTTGAAACCAAGATGATCACCTCACAATTGCAAGGTTTTCACAGTTCTATATATATATATTTTTTTTGGGGGGGGGTGCTATAGTAGTAGGCAAACATCTACCTGCAGGAAGGGATTTGTACACCATGTTTTGGTTGGTTACGTTCCACAATGGTAATCTTCCATCAGTGTATGCAATTTTGTTGTACATTGAATGCGTGATGCATACGACATACACATACATAATTATATATCGCCATATTCCTATGTAGATTGAAGATCCTCTGGCAATTTAAGACGGCTATATGGAAAATCATCCATGACTGGCAATTTCCACAGCTACGTTAAATGACTGGCACCACATGTTGACGATAGGACGCACCGTGGGATGGGCCGGCGACGATGAGCCACGCCAGTGCCATGGCATTGGTTTGGGCACCAGATGTTCCATGCCCATCCCGTGAATACCTGCAACGGGTAGGGTAAACGTTTACATAGATGCGGAAAATCCATGGTTTCCCTAGTAGAATGATTAACATTCATGATGGGTTTTCCACCTCTATGTGAATTTAGTAATACACATTCCCCTTGGGATGTTCCTAATAGTGTGGTAAATATTCGTTCCAATGCCAAACCAACCATTGCAGCAACCAAAAGGACTGGGGTCCTGATTTTTGAAAATATCATCCCAAGTTATCCAATAGTAAAACATAGTAAAAGCAAAATTGGGGATGGTTTATGGCATTGGGTTTATCTGATGTATGGGATGTAATCGTGAAATCTAGGTTTTGACCATCCAAAAGGTGATTTGGGGGGGTCTATTCAAATTCAAGCAGAAATGGACCGACAATCAAAATTGTTGGGTGATATAGGCCAACCCCATCCAACCCTCATTGTGATGTAATTATAATTATTGGTAAATCCTCAGAGCAGATATCCTCGCTTCTGTTGTTCAACCCTTCGTTGACAAAAGCAATTTCTTTTGCCGTTCAATCCAAACTTTTGTTGGCAAAATCCATTTTGTTTTTGCCACAACCAACCTTTTTGTTTCTGAAACTGTAGCCAATTCTCCGCACTTTTGTAGCCCGAATCCACAGTCAACACTTTGAGTATACCCAGATGGGTGGATGGTCATACTACCATTATTCAATTTCACAGTTATGGCCAATATAATTGACAATGATTCACTACCAAGTGGGGCCTCCAAATGATAGCTAAGTTGGTGAACATAACTCCAGTAACTATGGTTTGTGATGATTTTACCTCATTCATGAGGTTTATAAACCAACAAACATGACATTTGGGGGCCCGGCATAGTATCATAGTGGTGGTTTTGACCACAACCTATTCTTGCCACGTACCGAACTTCCGCACTCCTGCAGTGCTTTTGCTCTTGAGGTTCCAGCGGAAGCCCGGCGATGAAGATGTTGAACTGGAACGAAAGTGGGGGTCGTGAGGGTGGGGTGTTCGACAATGAGGCTCCCAAAAGAACATGACTTACAGCAAGGATACGGAAATCCAGGAAACAAAAAGAAAAATGGGATTGAACATGATTTAACTAACACACAAATGGTGACTGAACTAACAAGATGGGTATATACTGTAATCATTATAGCGACATTTTGTTGGGACGTCACTGTAATTCTGGTTTTACAATCGGCGTAGCTATCCCAGAATGCTACCAAGTTTCAAATTGGTGAACTATTGCGTCTATCATAGTCTATCTATGTCCTATAAAATTCATCCAGGAGATGATTTTTTGGATTCAAGAATCTGCACGAATATGGATTTTGATGATATAACCCCATGTTTCAAGCTTCAAGTCCATATTCTTGAAGGCACCATCATATGGGTATGGGTCAAGTCCGGTACGACCGGACCCGCAAAGTTGATCTGTGCATTCAGCAGACAATCATAGATCTATATCCTTGGGTGGGGGTATATCATTCAAATCCAATGGTTTATCATCAATTTCTCCATTAGCGTATATTTCGATGGCCATGTTGGGGATACCTTGACCATAGAAATAGGTAAAAGTTGTACGACCATGGGCCATGGGGGTAAGTACTTTTTTTCTTGCTTGAAATGAGTGTCTAGGTATCTGCAAGTTAGTTAATAGAATCCTAGTTAGTGGGTTTTAGTCCTGGTTGAATGAAAAAAAAACACAACTACTAAAAGTTGGCCGGATGATTTTTCATTGAACTTTAAACAAATCCCAGCTCGGCATGTTAATTGATCCGAGGGTACCCCAGTGAACCATGTTTATCTTGTGCACATGGAGATAGACTTCACTGGAACCAAGATGAGTCTTTTCCAAATCGCCGGAGAAGAGGTCCCAGCCATCAACTTTCCCTCAAACTCATCTAGGGTTCAGTTTTTCCTGTTCTGTGGCTGGGACACCTTTTCTTGTTCTGAGGCTAGCCATGACTAGAAGCTGGATGGTCATTGGATGGTCATTGGATGGTGATTGGTGTTGGGTTAGACACCGGTCTTGCCAGGTTCGACGTCGACATCCTCCAGCCAGGAGAGACCCGACGAGGGCATCTTAGACGCAGGGCATTCGATGTCGGATGGATGTCTGCAGTGGCGGTTGGAGTTAGCATGGTTTTCTTCAACAAAAAATGTGTTTTAAGGGTTTATGAACCACCAACAATCACTTGTTAATCATCTGTCAGTGGCGAATCTTAGTTCATGAAATACCCTCCAGCAATCCAACATGGCTGCAGAACTAAATAAATGGTGGTATCGGAGAATTGTCGAACTGAAAGGGTGGTTTTCCAGCTAGCCATCTTGATTTCAGAGGGTATTGTTGATATATTCGGTGCATTTTCCAACAAACATCAGATAAGGATGGATGGTGGACGATTATCCAATCAACAATGACAATCACTTACCACCTACCCTAGAGTTGGAGACAAGTCTTTTCTGTGACCTTAAACCAATGGGTAAAGAGGTTACGTTAAATGGGCAGCTCATGCAATGTGTTGATTCCAGACTAATCAACCAACGTCAAGCATCCCCCACAAACTAATCAATTGCAGGCTGTTATAATTCATTTTGCTTGTAAGGGTATTCGCAATCATAAGCAACACATTTTGCGTAATTCGGTAATTTTAGTTGCTATCAAACACGGGGGATGTTGACCGAGGGAGAGTTACCCAAACAGCATTTCGTTTTGAGTAGCCAAACTTCATTATGGAAATCGTGGAAACCATTCGAGCAATCAATGGATACCCATACCCATGGGCATCCCGGAATGCTTGGTGGCTCGCTAGGCCTTCAATATTTCAGGCCTGAGCCTTGCAGATCTTGCAGATTCACTGTAAATCACCCTGCAGAATCGGCCTTCGGTCCCCTGAACTGGCCTGGTCAACGGTTCTTTGACCTTCATTTGCCCTGGAAAAAATGATTGTCGACCCACTATGACCCACTACTAAACAAGTGTTTCCTGAACGTATTCAATATTAGAGGGAAAGGTTTGTTTGGGGGTCCAAGATCAATTTCAGCAGTGTATAGTCCGTGCTTGGGGCCACTAGTTAGTGGCATTATTATATTTCACCAAAGTTTAAGGGCCTCATACTGCAACTCATGGGTCAAAGTATCTTAAAATCCCATGGTTATACAATGTTATACAATTATACCCATAAACATAGCCTTAAATGCACCCCAAGTGCCCCTAAGTGCCGAGATACCTCTTCAACATGAAGAACACTCGCCACTATGACGAGGGCGGCCGTTCCCTCTCAGGCGATTGATGGTTTGCAACTGGGTTGCTGCATCCGGATCCATGGAACTGGGAATATCTTATATCGTTCATTTTCTTGTAGGGCAGTCTTAAAATGGATATGTATAAAGATTTTAATTCCAAGCTTCGGCGTTGAACATGGGCCAAGTTCTATCACTGGGAGATTTTATGATAGTTTACTTAAAAATGGAATGAGCTTATAGAACATTACAGAAGCAGCAAACCTGCTTGGATGATTTGAGTGGAGGATTGATGCTTAGTAAATAGATGATTTTATCCCAATACGAGACTTGTATCCCAATTAAAACACAGAAGGGGGCTTTTTTGCTTGCGTAAATTAAATCCGGCTTTTGCCTACCATATGGAGATGTTCAATAGTTGTCGGGAACAGATAGCGAACCAAGTGTGCAGTCTAATTCTACATTGGTAGAGCCCTGGCAGTCACAGCGATTGACAACGAACCAGATCACTTTGATGACGTTGCACTTGTATACCCAGTGGTATTGTCCTCCTAAGTGCTGGTTGCGTAATTTTGCGCCTGACAATTCTGGCAATCCTCTATTTCTGGCAATGATTTTCTTATATGTTCCTATATCTTCCGGTGAAGATATGGGAAGTTCTCAGTCATGTTGGATGAAACCAGAGAGTAACCCCTGAATTGGCTGAAATTGGGGTACAGTAACTATGGCGAAAGAAGTCAGTTCCAAGTGGAATTTCACCTCCAAGGAAGAAAAAAGGTATCCCAGTGTCTGGAAGAAATCCACTATACTCCACCCATCCAACTGTAGATATATATCAAAAAATATCATGAAATCACCTCCCAGCGAAGCTAGTTCGAACATGTTCGAACTAGTTCAACATAGTTCAACCAACTTACGCTACCTATCCACAAAGTCACAACCCCTGGTGCCAGGCCTGTTGCTATACTTCTATCAGCGCGACGGCCGGACCTTTCGCTGCACCTTCCTCTACAGGCCGAGCTTGGTTCATTTTTGGAGCAGAAACTGTGTTTTTTTGGAAGACACATGGTGAGTCAGCCAACAAACATTGGGATTTCAGTGGCAAAACTGATGGTATCATTCGGAAAAAAATATAATTGTGATTAATTGTGTATATAATATATATATATATATTATACTACATAGGTGATCATCCGCATACATCATGGAAAGGGGAGTCGTCCCAAAATGGGCTTATTTTTCTGTTTTAAATTCATGAAATTTGCCGGTCGATTGCATGTATAGATTTGGACCAGAAATCATGATTACTTGGAGGATTACGCGACGAATCCTCCAAGTACCGTGGCAAGGGGAATCCTCCACTAGGCCACATCCTGATCACCCAAGTCTCACAACGGGGGGTTCGTTGATTGAAACTTTGTTGGTCCCAAGTTCCATTGTGTTCCATCATGTTCCACTATGTTCGATCATGTTCCATCATGTTCCATCCAATGCATTCATCTATGATAGGTTGCATAATTATTGGTTTTACAATGTTTTATATGTTTTTATTCTCAGATGGGTTGGCTGTTGTTTGTGAATAGCCTCGCTGGCTGGCATGTTAGATTGGAGTTGAAGAGGTGGATAATCCTTAATGCAACAACCTCCCACCCCCTGGAAAAGGTTGGCTTAGTGGGCACTTCGGGTCCAACAAGAATCGGGGGTTGTTTGCAGATCATCCAAGCGTGCATAACCGAGTAGATATTTTACGTATGCCTACGCATGACTTCCAAAAGCACTCTCAAATATGTACTAGGTGGTGCCGAGGTTCGTTTAGCTCAGTTGGTTTATAAGTAGATAGAGATATATAACATTATATAACTAGAGTCTATGATGATTGCAACCATAGTTAAATGGAGTTATCAACTAACTTATAGCTGGAGGGCACCATCTGAGGGATTGTTGAACGTTCCTTTCCAGTGCGTCACTGCAATACTGGGCACTTCCAACTGGAAAGATGAGGATACGCTGGATATGACCATTCCATTTAAATGGTTTGCAGGGAGTTCAATAACATAGCCATAGTTTCCTGTATTGACATTACCTTCTGGTAACTTTAACATACTCGTAGCTATTGAGAATCATCATGTTTATATAATAGGTAGGTAAACCATTGAACTATATGGTTACGGGCGGGTAGATGGCCGTGGTGTTTCGTGCCCTTTCAAGGACATAGGTGCTAGCATGATTTTGTTGGAAGAGGAGACTGGATCACTGTTGTCAGCATATGTTGGGTCTCCAAGACAAGCAATAGATCATCCGCCATTTCTTCTGAAAAGCAGATCTGTCAGAAGATCTGGACAAAGCCTTCAGGAATTATCCAGTTTTTTTTTTTCAGAAGTGACTATAGCGTAGCACCGTGTAAGTGCGCAACTTGACATGAACGTTGTTACATGTTACTACCCCAGCCCACCGACCCCGTCCACCCAACCCACCCTACCCACCCCATCCATCTCTAATGTGGCATCAAGATGCATCAAGTGCATGTACAAACTAAAGTCCAAAACGCCCGAAACAGACAGATTTCTCTGGACGGCAAGACACAAAGAGCACAAAAAGTGCTCCACGACCCACGGCCATCTGCTTGCCCGCAGCTAGGCCCCTTCGAGAGTGGACAGCGCGCTCTAGATGTCGAACCAAGTATCCAGTAGAAACGCCTTTACCTTGGCTCTAGGACCTAGACCCTCAACTGATCCAGAGAAATCGCTTTTCGACTCAAGATATGTTTTTGGTACTTTGACTCGTTTTGATAGGTACTTTGAGGGTCAAGGTAGCAAATGTTTATATAGAACAATAAAACTGGTCGATCAATGTACCACTGGAAAAATCAACAACATTCTAGTTTGTCTGGCAGAATAAGGTAAGTGCGCCTAAATCCCATATCCGTTGGTTAACCCATGTTTTTGCTTACTGAATTAACGTGGCAGAACATGATCATTTTGGGGGCCCCAACCCCGATTTCAGACACACGTTGCATGCAAAGTCATCATTGAGGGTCACCTTCGCGACGTGCGACATTTTGGCCTTCAAGGGGATTGGTGTCATCTTGATTGGTTTCAGTAATTATTGCACATACACATAATATACATTGACATACACTCGATACATAAGAGGTTAACCATTCATCACACTAGATTAGGTAAAATACTAGGTCGTCATGAGGCAAAAAAATAGCACCAGATCGATCTCAAATAATCAGCAGTTGCCAATCATCAGCTCAGTCCTATCCAAACAGACAACTCTTTGGTGGTTTCCACTACACTCATCATTTTTTTACAAAAGAATAGGATGCTTCTTTCTGCAAGTGGCCTATTGTCAAATTTTCAGGACTCGGTGGCGACATTCCTCGGGGGGTGGAAAGTCACCAGTCGCAACCACAGCCATGGCGGGCATGATGGGTGCCAGTTTTTCCACACCCAGTATGCCACGGCAGAACGTGCCGAGTGTTCGACGCTGGGAGAGATTGAGAAAAATATCGCAATGTAGTGAAAAGGTGGTCGTCTCAAAGAGGATGTTTTTTAGTGCTGGAGTGTGTAGATGTAAACTACATGACATGTTTGGGGGAACATGAAACGAATCAGAGAAATCCGCAATAGCTAAATGCAATGCAAACTAAGTTGTTTGTCAACGGCTCAGATTTGAGGTATGTCTAGATGAGAAACGGAACAGATAACAGGTTGTTGTGTAAGATATCAGATGTTTTGCGGGTACATGGGTTGTGCAGGAATTCATTGAGGATGCACAAAACGTGGGGTATACAGGGACTAGGACGTCCTCAAGTCGGCTAATGGCTGCTCACTTGAAATGGACCAGCTGGCCATTACATACACAAATCAATCGCACTCTGTTCAGATACGCCTACCTCCCACCTTCGGTTTCTGGCTATCTGGCTGAATTTGGGTGGCTTCACGCATTTAACAATGCCACCAGCTTTGCACTACGATATCATCTCCCTGATTTGCTTGATTTGCTTGATTTGTCACTACCAGCTTGACTTGCATGCATATAGATACATATGTATTTGATTGTATTTGCATCATCTTCTTCCTACTCGTGAGGTCCGGATATATACATATATATATCGAAGGGCTGGATGATGTCTCTAGCTCGTTTGCGTACTGTCTCAGATCAAGTGTCCTTCTCAGGGGTGTTCGGTGGATTTGTGGTTTGATGTGATTTAATGTGGTTTGATGTCCTGTA
>BGPT01000350.1:8602-25065 GCA_003297045.1 Symbiodinium sp. clade C Y103 | reverse complement strand
CAGCGCCGTGCACTTTTTCCACAGCTCAACTTCCAAAAGTGCTCCGAACATGACAGTTTTTAACACTTTTTACTTCCAAATGTGCTTCGCGCCACAACGGCGTGCAATTTTTNAAAAGTTGTCCGAACGTGACAGTTTTTAACACTTTTTACTTCCAAATGTGCTTCGCGCCACAACGCCGTGCACTTTTTCCACATCGCAACTTCCAAAAGGGGTCCGAGACCGTCAGTTTTTAACACTTTTTACTTCCAAATATGCTTCGCGCCACAACGGCGTGCAATTTTTAATCTCTCATCTGCCGAGATGTCTCCGCACCCGCCGCTTTAGCGAGCCTACTTTTCGACCCTCCAGAGCAAAAAACATTGGAAAAACACAGTGTTTCGCGACTTTCCTACCTTTTCGCGCACCTGCATCTCTTCTCTTCTGACTTTCTCATCTCTTATCTTCTCTCTTCTGACTTTCTTCATCTTCTGACTTTCTTCATAGCTGAGCTCTTCACATCTTGGCTCTTCTCACCTCTGCTTTTCAACTGGCCATATTGTCGGAAGTTTCACTTCTAAACTTCCTTCGACTATGTACATTGAATTGTATGTGTGGCAAAATATGAAAGAAACCAGTGAATGTGGATCCATTCGGGGGGGTTACCTCCTGCAACAGCATTCATATCCCAAAGAATTCCCCAAGAATTCCCAAGCCATTTTTGCTTGCACAAGATGCAGATGTTGTATGGATCCAACTCTTCTAGGTATCCTCGTTTGAGTCAATTCTATCTGAAAGGCGTTTGGGAAACTTTGAATAAATAGATGGTTACCCAAAAAATAGGAAAGACTCGCCCAGAACCTCTGCTCACTGTAGTCTCTGTAGTTTTTTTTCATTTATTTTCCCCCTCAAGGGTTTCCAGTGAGCTCACAGGAATGGAGGTTCCCATCAGGGATCTTCACAGATGCCATGACAACCACTGCAGGATCAAACTCAGCGCATCCAGTTCTTGGGTGCCAGTTTGGTTGGCCGAAACCAAATTGACCGATCCATTTTGGACTGTTTGAAAGAGGGTACCCAAAAGTTCATGCTGGGTAATGTTTCCTTTCAGTAAGCATGAACCCCCAACCGATGATGTTGCGGTGGGACACCATAGCAGACGCAAAGGTGCTGTCGACCAGGTTCGTCAGGACTTGGCGCGAAAAACTTGACAGCAATGGCAAGCCCATCTGGCCGCGTCGACCGCGTTTTGTTGCGAGAGAGTCTGCTTTGATGAAAGTGAACGTGACTCACTCTTTTCTCCTGCAAGCAGCAGCATTGAGGCAAAAGCTGGGTAATTTTTTTTTTATTGCAATCTGAGTTTCATTGGTATACCCCATTCTCAGACGCACCCATATCATATTTGTCGGCTATACAGTCCCTAATATCACAGTCAATAATATTCCATTATATCATGGTATGATATTCCATTCATGGCCCAAAACTCCCACCGTAATGTTCACCTGACATCCCGTTGAGAGCCATGGAGAGAAATACCCAGTATATCCCAACTAATATCCCCAAATCCCAGATATCGGTTATTTTTCCAACAAAATACCAACTAATCGCCCAACTGACATCTCACTAAACCACCATTTTTGCGACTGAAATACATGTCCATAGGTTGTTGGTGAAATCCAAATAATTATTAAGTACCATGAATATATATATATATATAATAATTGTATCCATGAATATCCACCATATGTTCCTATGATTAGTTGCTGAATACCCAATGGCGCCATAGATCCATCGAGCCCACACGGGCATCGTCCTCAGGAGTGGCTGAAGGCCCGGCGGACACCGTGGCGGTGGATGTCATCGAAGAAGAGCCCGGAAGTGTGTCTTGGAACGGAAAGCTGGGGCCAACAGCCAATAGTAAGTGGCTAGATAACTAGATAATCATAGATAATCATAGATATCATAGACAATCATAGATAATCATAGATAATTATAGATAATCCACTTCAAGCCTTACGAACCAGGGTTGGTCATCTTATCAATAGCTGGGACCAATAGCTGGGTGTCTCCAACAAGTAGAGTTACCCGGATAAACCCTAGTTCACCAAGTTGTGAATCAACTTAGCTCAATGGGAATTTCAGGAACCGATTTATTAGAGGTACCTACCATGATACAAGTTCTACTTTTTCAGGGCAATGTACTGGGGGATATAGCCCCAAAATATGGCTTTATATGGTAGAGCATTTGCACCTCCAATTTAGGTCCGTGAAATGGCCATTGAACTAGGGATGGAACGGTTTTAGTACTTGGGCCATTCGGGATTTTCATCAGCAACACTCTGCAGCTTGATTTTTGATGATTCTTTTGATGTAGTCTTCGATGATTTTCGATGATTTGCTCAAAACTAGTTCTGCGGATTCGTTGAGCCAGGGGGTGATATAGTTTTCGTTGATTATGGATCATGAATGAATGCTTCTGAATATTCCACGCTACATGGGGATATTTATTAATCAACCAGCATCTCATGGGATAGGGTGATTTTGAATGGCTCCACTGGGACTATTGGGGATTTCACCCACTTTTTTTCCGATGATTTTCGAGGATTGGCTCATTTTCACCTGGCATTTTTTGGACAGTTCCAGCTTATGTTCTCAGAAAATAATGACATTGTATGGTCGGGATAAAATGGTATATCAATGGGAATCTAAGCGAATGTAGAAGCAACAAACATGATATGCTTGTGGCTGAATATGTGGTGTCTACCGGTAGAATGTCTATGGAAAAACCGGGAATATCGCCGAAGAAAAAGCCTCGGTTTTGTGGTGAATGCCTGGTGAATCCCCCTTTTGGGACGAGCAGATGTGGACCCATCAGGTTGGGATTGATGTGGTGTAAACCATGGTAAACTTTGGTGATGATTGCTAGGTGCACACGCCTCATGTGTGAGATAATTGCGTTCATTGCATGGAAAAAATGGGGGAAGAGATGTTGACATAGATCCCGCTCAACGGACCGATATAGTTGGCTTTGATCGGTTAAACTGATTTAATTTGGGTACATCAAACCGTAGTGACTAGGAATATAATAACCAACTTCAATGGCTACTATTCACCAAAATTCATAGACTCACCAAGCAAGAGGGGGCTATGGTGATTGATTTTTTTATTCAGGATCAGCCATGAACTCTAATATCTGTAATGACATTACCACACCATCACCATTTTGTTCAGTTGATGGGATGAAGTTTAGCCATTTTGTCGAATGCATATTATATGGATTCATAGTTTCTAGCTGCTACTGAAGATGCCGTTTTTGCTACACAGTATCTACAGCAAGCCATGTCAAGTCCTTAGGCATGCTAACAACCAGTTAATACCTAGTCTACATGTTCAAATATCCCAAGTGCAAAAGGGAGAACACTCTTCTAGCTAGGAACTGTCCTGTGAATTTCCAAATCTTCCAAGTACCATCCTCGCAACAACTGGGGTGATGTAAAGTGGGGCATTGCAGGGGATGTTGACCCCAATCAGATCATAGGATTCCATACGATTCCAGGCTCCAACCAGTCTATCCAAGTATTGTGGTGTCAATTTCCAATTGAATTGGTTACAGTAAAATTTCGGCAAATGAAATCAATTTCCCAAGAGATCCCAAGAGATGTTCTTTTTCAATGCACTTCTTATATAGTGCACGAACCAATGGATCAAGTTGACAATATTTCGTTCACTATGCTCGTGAACCCCCACTTCTACTCTTCGGTACTCAAACATGGCTAGCTGGGAAATCACCCAACTAAACCGACGTTTTACTGGTAAAATCATCCAACCAAATACGAGATTTTCCATGGAATTTTCCGAAGCTAGCCATGTTTGATGAACTTCTGAGACGGCGCTCGCAGGCTCAGAGTACACGTCAATCCCAAGGCTCCACTCGAGGGTCGCGTGCCAGCGACCCGGCATTTCCAGTTGTTTTTGTTCGTTGCTCGGGGGAGATGGTTGTTTTGTGATAAGATTACGATGTTTCTGAATGTAGACTTGGTGACTTGCCCAGCAAGGTTTCGGATGGGAAACCCATCGTTCAACGGTTTTTGTCCACGGTTGTGACCTCACGCCAAGGATTTCCCCAGCAACAAGTCGTATGGTCTGAAAGGGATAGATGATCTGGCGATTTTGTGGGATATTTGGTTCCCTCAAAATAAACAAGCAGAATAATCATGGTGATTTGGGTATGGTGATTTGGGACCTTAAAGTGGGAATCTTCAACTTTCACCCACAAGAATCTGACGAGTTTTGAACCACATCAGCTGTCACTAGGCTCCATTAACGTGTTGGGGAGACGGGGGAAGGTTGCCCGGCTGGATGGGGCTTAAGAACATTCATTGACTGTCCTCTTGGACTTGATGCTATGGTTGAACTTGCACTACGCTACAACTCGATGCACGCTAGCACTTGAGTCCTGCAGAAACTGTGGAAGAGGTCGTTCCTTTCTTGAAAGGGAAGATTAATTATATGCATATATGTGCTAGGTCCTGCTGCCTCCAAAGGCCTCAAAGGAGCCCGCCAAGGAACTGAAGGTCAAAGCAATAACAGCTCGTAATAGTTTGTCAGAGCACACGCCAGTCCAAAGTTTGCAAAAACAAACCCCGCCCTTCAGGCTTTGAAAGTAATTGGCAAGCAAAGCTGCCAATGTCACGCCAAAAACTGTGACCTAGGTCGGAGGAGATCAGGTTGCTTGAAGCCATAGTGCAAATTTCAAGAGACAACTCAGGCGATCCAACAGGCTCTCGGGTCCTTGGAAACTGCACATGTGGATGGGACATGCGTCCTGGTTGACTCCAGACAAGGCCTAAGGGCTGTAAAAAAATCGACCACACCACTGTGGCGAAACATTGCTCACATCACAGAAGTTCTAATTGAAGATTTGACGTCCTGACATGATGACATGCAAAACCACTGATGGGTGGGCTAACCCCCCTGTCAACCCAACATGTTGAATGAAGGGTAGATTATGAATTTCCGGTGGCCTTGCATTTTTGTTCGGAACCAATCTATTTTGGACTGGTTCAAGACACAAAAAAACGTGGATTCTCAGGACAACGTCCGAAGCAAAGGGGAGGCTAGTTTGGTCCGGAACTGACGGTGATGGTAGCTTGTTTTCGGACTGCATTTCATAGTTCATACCCTCTGGATCCCTCTGGTAATCTAACATTCATTGGATTGGGTTAAGGGAACATTTACAGGAAACCATGGATTTTCCTATGAATTATGGGGGTTTTCCTGTAAATTTTCCCATAACCCAATCCAATGAAACATGGCCATTTCAAATGACAATTTTTGGTAATCCATCAAGACATAGGATGGAATTGGTAATTTCCCATGGCTACTAGTATGTCAAATGGGGGTTTCCTAAAATGGGGGTACCCAAAAATGGATGGTTTATAATGGAAAATCCTATTAAAATGGATGATTTGGGGGTACCCCTATTTTAGGAACCGTTGGTTTCAACGTGGTTTCACCATGAAAGTTTGAAAAGCTTGGTCCCAGGTTTTTGGATGTGACAACATGGGTGGCCAACAGCGGGGCTCTCCCTGCATTTTGGTCGGGATGAAACATGATCCAAGCCAGACATGATGGCTTCCCTCCAATCTCTATATATAATTATATGTATATATATATATACTATATATATATATCATATCTTGTCAATCAGAAGGCCAAAACTGTAGCTTGGAATATCTTTGCTGGAGTCTTTCTTGTCACACTGCCCATAATTTCTTTGATCGTCTGCCAGTTGACACTCAATGTTTCCAAACACTATAAAAGCATAGATTGAACACATCTGGGGGGTATTGCTAGGGGGCGCATATATATATATATATGTATAATATATATATACATATGTATATACAAATGTATGTATATATATATATACATACATACATACATATGTATATATATATATACATACATTTGTATATACATATGTATATATATATATATATTATATAATATATATGTAAAACGAAAACATATAGCAAACCGACCATGTGTAGATCATTTGCTCATTGGAAACACAGGTCTTCCTGCCAGGTGGTGGCACCCAGTTGTAAGTTGCTTTATAAACCCAGTTAACGATAGTTATCGATAGTTATCGATAATTTAAACCATACTTAACGTAGTTATAGCATCTTAATAGCTAACTTAGCAGAAGGAACTGCACCACCTTACTTTTTGGACTCGGCCACTCAGGTGACAACAGAAGGAGCGGCAGCATCACAGTGATTGGATTCGGTGAAACCCAAGATCTTGTGGGAAGAAAACTGGTTCCAGTTGGAGATCACTGGACACAATGGTCAGTATCACACAAGAGTAAAATGCTGGTGGGTGTTTACCATTGACCAAAGAACCACAGCATGTTGTCCTGTTTTAGGACAAAAACCAACGCATTTGTACCATACAGTATGATCTCAGTTCGTAGCTTCTAAGAAACATGGTTAACAAATCCCATTTTCCTCACTTTATCCCATTTGATTATGACTGTAAAAAAACACACAGTAACAACCACTTATTGACCAAGAATGAAGATGTGCAGGTGGGTGGTCACTTTATGTTCTGACGATTTTTTTTGATGATCTTCTGGGCCATCCTGAATGATGGGAAGTAACACTTCACCCTATTTAATATATGTTTTTATATATGTTTATATATTATATGTAGATACGATATGATATTAATTGCCACCCTTGAAACACTGGTTGAGTGTTGGTATTGGCTCTATTGTGGAAACCAGATGTGGGGTACCTAATGTTCGGGGGATGCGATCAATACGAGGAACCATCTCAGAGATTGCACTTTATTCAATTTTGCCCGAAATTTGGTGATAGCCCAACTCGTTATCTTTCTCTGCACAAAATATCGGGGACCATCGGATTTTCTGCTGAGGTACGTTAGAAGGCAATCATTCGTTTTGACAGGGATTTCTTGGCAAGTAATTATGCATAATTATGCTGAATTTTGCCATTTATCAACGGATGTCACCCCAGAAATTAGTAACTTCCAACGCATACCATTGCAGACCTATATAGACCCTCAATTGTCTCATCAGAAGTGGTATTTACCCCACAATTTGAGTACTTTCACCCATTTTTACGGGTCCACTGAAAGTCGAGATACTATCAGGCGTGCTACCATAATATCCAATTGTATCCCCTCATTATCTCTCATTCCCATTAGCTCAAATTTGGTCAACCCCCACATTTTCATAGAGTTATCGCTTGCTAGACCCATTGGGAATCCCAAAGTGGGACCTTAATTTCGCCTCATCCCTCAGCTTCCAGTTGCCTGTCAGCTAACCAAGTCCGAAATCGTCTCGCAGGAGTGAGGCCTCAAGGAGAAGTGAAGCGTCGCGGCAAAGCAGGCGATGAAATGGGCCTTTGTGTAATAGGTTTTAGCAACAGGCATGTGGATTTCAGCCTAACAGAGAATATTAGATATTCTTATGTATCAAAGCACATCAAAACAAGGATAAATCACCAAAAAAACTAAACACTGGGATTGAATAATGGGATGTGTCGAAGAATCTGGGGTACATATAGCAACCAGCGCACACAATTTTTTGGGGCAACTTGACCGGATGGGTGGTTTTTGAGTATCTCAAGTTGTGTTAATCAACACAACAATATAGAAATCACAAGCAAAACTATGGAGAAATCGACTGGCGATGGACAGTTTAATAGTCTAAGACTTGTCCTTGATATGATACGGTTATCCGGGTCTTGCGACAGGAGGATCTGTCTTGAAGATGTGATAGGAAGTGGATTTACCACCAAAAATGACGTGTTAGAAGAGAACTGGAGTCTTCACCAGAAATGGCCCAGGCTCATGATGCCCGAAAACCCATTGGCATTGCATTTTTTAATGTATCAAAACCCGTCTCAAACCAACCAAAGTGGGGATATAACCCATACAGCTGCAGCTCGCATAACTCTTGGTGTTGCTCAATCTGTGGATTTTTCCGTGATGATGTATCATGATGATCCTATCAACCATCTTTCGCTGGTCCTGGTCACCAGACTCGTATACTATTAGCCAAGTAACTCTTCCTTCATGCCGACATGATTTCCGACAAACGTAGATGCTCTGTATGCTTTCACTGAATAGCCTGGGAATATACTCTTACAGGCTCCAACTCCAAGTTTGTTTAGAGGTCAATTTTATACACTGCCTGGCCACACGGGCACACTTGATTCAGCCTGTGTCAAGGGGTTGTAAGCTGATCCTGTCAACGCCAAGGCTTAAGAGACCTTTCAACAACTGTCAAAGAGTCTATAGGTGTTGAATAAGTTGTATCGAGCTAAATAAATATAAAGGAAACATATGTCACAGACTATCAAAGATGTTCCATGGTAACTAAATGCAATTAAGTTAATTTTTGCTTTCGACAGATCGAAAGGGATGGAGGTACACCTTTGTCCAAGAATCAGTCAACCAACCATATGCGGATTATCCCGGAATGGTCCACCAAGGTGTTGGTGAACACCCTTCAAACGGTCGGAAGATGTTCCAGTTGGAAATGAATTATTGGTTTTTGTTTGACCCGACCAAGCAAACAGTTGAAGACAACAAAAACAGTTTTTGCTAACATGATTTGCTAAATCCTGATATATAGGCGATCCACATATCACACTCAGAGTTTTGGATAGTTTGGCCAAGATCAAATCCCTTGAAAGTCCCAAACCTCTAGAAGATCAACGTTTCCCATGAACGACAGAGTTTCTGTGAGAATCAGTTACTCAAGTAAAAATCCAAACACTTCTGCTGCGAACTCCAAAGGATCGTCTCCCAGTGGTGGTTTTAAGTATTATATATGTGCTTATTTTTCACCTTAGAAAAGGGATGATGATCCAAATGGACTGGTTGAGTAAACCCATGAATGTCCCCATATTGCTGGTTATATCCCCCTTACATCCCCATGAAATACATTTTTTCTTGTTTTTTTCATTGGAACGATTCGATTATCCCAATTATTGGTGATTCCCATTCTATACCCATTCTATCCCCATAAAATCCTATGGCATCCCCATACTATCCCCCAAACAAACTTGGCATACTCCAATTTTCTTGCTTAAATCCATTGGTGCTTCAATTCCAACATCCAGCCCCACATCCAATCCATGATCCTTATCCCCTATCCCCTGGCGCTTTTTCGGGTTACCCTCGCCTCGCAGGCCGCAAGCTCCCACCGCAGATCCATCGCGTGCCTCGAGTGCCGCGCGGGCCTCGAATGCCTCGCGGGCCTCGAATGCCTCGCGAGGCAGCGCCAGGTCGCGCGGCAGCGCCATGTCAACAGGCCGGGGCAGCGGAAAAAAAAAAGCCGGGCCAAAGGGGGACTCAATTTGCCAATATATGATATGTGTATATAGATATACATATATATAGATATACATATATACACACTATTAATATGATTGATATACATTATTACATTCAGAATATCTAATAATGATATATATGATATAATATAATATATATATATATATATATATATACACATGATATTTTATAGTATCTTTTTGTTTTTAAAGTTTCTTCATTGTTACCCCAGATTAATACCCCCCTAAGGTCAACAAGTTCCAGGTTTTTGGAGCATCCCCGAGGAGTATTTCATTGCAGTTGCAGTGTCCTGAAAGGACGAAACAACAGTAGAACGGTTAAAAGATACAGAATAGGAGAAGAATTGACAAAATAGTGAATCTTGATGAATACTGGATGTCCCAATTCCTCTGTCCGTGTCCCAAAATGTTCAATGTACTTTCTGAAGCAAAGAATGAAGAGGAAAAAGAAAAGAGAAAGTACATGGAACACATTAGTGAAATAGAAAGCAAGAAATGACAAGGAACAAGAAAAACAATAGGAAAGAACAAGAAAGAGCTATGAAAAGAACAAGGGAAAGAAAAGGATGGAAGAGAACAAGGACATTATGGGCTAATGAAAAAAAGGAAAAGGACGACACAACAGAAGAACTCAAAGGAAAAGGACAAAAAAGAGCATTGCAAAAAGAAACAATAATCCTACGGGGCTGAGATGGGTTTTGTTTTTATTTTCTATTTTTGTTGGGGCGCACTAATTTTTGGAGGACACCCCTCATGGAGGGCATCCTTTGTGAGCTTCCAAAACCAATCCTTTTTATGTCAAAAACAACACCATCCCCAAAATCATCAATCGCTCACTAAAAATTTTAGTGAGCGATTGATGATTTTGGGGATGGCGTTGTTTTTGACATTGATTTTGTGGTGAAACGAACCCTGAGAGATCACGTACGGGAGGCGCAGCAATCAGTAGCAAGATTGGGGAGGTACTTGACACCGAAATGTGATCTGATTAAGTGATTCCTCCTTCTGGGTTCGCTGGTTGTATACCTAAGTTTTAGGCGGATAAGTGGTGTCAGTACCCTGAATAAACTGCTGCAAAATCACCTACCAACGAACTGGGGTGAACCGGAACCATTGAGTATCAATGAACTAACCAGTAGCGAGGATATGAATGGATATGAACAAACCCTGACCACTTATGACCACTTGACATATTTACCGTACCAACCTCCGTTGACTGTGATGATCGTGCATGATCCCCCTAGCATCCCGTGAATCCCAGAACTGATGGATGATGCGAAAATTTGCGAAACCAGTGCAGACCAGTCTTAGGATCAACTAATTGTGTGGATTACCAATGTTCTCCCCATTGTTCTACCAAACAATACATTGTAGGGTGGAAAACCATGGTCTATTGTAGATTTTACCTTTAATGAACTCCTTGTTTTTTGTTGTGAAGGACAGGGGGTGTTCCCCAAGATTTGCCGGTCCCACGGAAACTTTGGTGACAGATGTGCTTAGGTGATCCCTTCATTTTACTGGATTCCATGGCCATGTAACGTTGTTAAGAACGTGTTGTTTCCATGTTTGAATTACAGATGGGGTCGCTTTGAAGGAAAATATAGTGGTTGATAAGAAATGCACTACAGACATACCATACAATGATGATTTGGGTATCTAATTCTGAAACACTGATACATAATGAGAGCCAGTATATCAACAAAATCAATTCATTGCCTAAATGCAAGCTGCAATCTTGCTCATTATTTCTTGCAAGAACATGTTCCCACAAGATGATGGGTGGGCCTAGGGAGAATTACTATCCCCGTTCACCAGAAATTGGGGTGTTCTCCCTCACCATCACCCATTGGCTGATAAGGATTCAATCAGCCCCTCCCCCGAAGGTGTCTCGACAGTACTTCATAACCCCTAAAATAAGTTGTTCTTGGTGGTAAATAAAGCGTTTGCCCAATGATTCTTGGGGAAGTTTCTTTAGTTATGCTATTAAACACCCTGTATTCATCTGTACTCCCTATCCAGTATTGGTACAAGGTGGGCCCTCCTACTTAGCTAAGTTGGTTTATAACTGGGTGCACTAGGTTTCTGGTGATCACAATAGTGGTATTTCCGTATATTCCCATGGCATATTGATAGGTTCTTCATAGGGGTCACAGCACCTTGGTGCAGGCTCAAACTTTTCGGGAATGGGTGCAGCGGCCAATATGGAACCCGTGAACATCTCACAGGCGGGGAAATCACATCATTGAACTACCTGGAGATATGTGGAGGTTTCCTAAAATAGGGGTACCCCCAAATCATCCATTTTAGTAGGATTTCCCATTATAAACCATCCATTTTTTGGTACCCCTATTTTAGGAAACCCGCATGTGGCATCTTTTTGGTGGTTACTGAAATGTGAGTGAACATGTCCAGACAAAAGTAAGACCCGCAAAAAAAATGCTGGAAGCATCGATGTCCATTTGGAAACATTGTTATTGTCATAGTATGTCCATGTTTGATTACCAGAGGACTTTTTTCAACCAGGCTTCGCCATGTAGTGCAGACACTTGCCCCGCAGCCAGGGTTATATCTACCACTCAGTTCCCATCTTCTAGTTGGAGGAAATACACCGAGTTAAACTAGTAGCCGATCAGCCCATGAGGAACGTTCATTGGTCTTCGTCAGCCTTCCAAACATGGATGATCACTAAACATGCAGCAGATTGATGTCGGTGATCAACCGGGTGATTTTAACCAACACATCACTATACAGTGTAATGTTATACATATACCTCAGTTTCAACTTATTTTTAAACTCGTGAGTTATATATATTTCATGTTGTTTCTTTCCTGGTTTCATAGGTTGCTGACCGTGGCAACATCCTCGGAATGACCCATCCCCAGACTATGAAGATAGGGTAAGTGTCCCCTAAACCCAGTTGTCGCCACAATGAGTGGGGTTATCACCATGTGGGTTTGTTTAAGCCAGATTCAATCCACTGTTGTGTTGGTTAAAACATGTTAAAGTCCGCGTTGTCGTCGCGCATGGAAACCAACTCATTGCTGCAACCAAAATTGGGCTGGTCGAATCCATTTTGTTCGCTGGTGAGATCGCTGGTGAAGCGAGTAAAACCTAAGAAAAAACCCTGAAATCTGCCTAGATCTGCCGGAAGTTCTGCCGGGATTTTCCGCCCCTTATATTTTACATCTAATCTGGAGGATTTTTTCATGACCTCACTGTGACATTGGTAAACTAGAATGGACAACCAAGGTTCGTGAATGATTCCAATTCAGCAATTTTTTGCTGGTCAACTGGTCAACAAATTTCATTCCAGTTTTATTCCCTAGATCCAATGATTATACTTCAGCCAGATTCAATCATGATATTTACAATAGAGCCTATCTAATAAGTAAATGTTTGAGGTATTTCGACCACTCCTGAGTCACTCGTATGAAGTATAATTAATGCATTTGGAGGTTTCCACAAACAGGGGCACCCCAAAACGGACCGTTTACAAGGGAAAAACTCATTATAAAATGGATGATTTGGGGGTACACCCATTGATGGAAACACCCCCATTTGGGCTTGTGAAATCAACGCATCGTTGTCAGGCGTGGAACCTGCCAGAGGACGAAATCAATCCGCGGGATTTGAGGCGGAAAACGGTTGTGTGTGGTGGCAATATGGTGACACTGTATGAGGAAAAGGTTCTTTCATAGTCTATTTACTTTTTGATTTCATGTCAAAAGTGTAAGATAGAGTTTGTGACATGCTTTGGACACCCGAGTCTTGCTGGTTTGGGGAAGAAACATTGGTTGTAACCAACTAAAATGATCGAATCATTCATCAATGATGGACCAACTTTGGTGAATGGTTGGTCATTTTGTTGTGGATCTCCTGTATTTGTGAACCACTTTGGTAGAGGAAGGTATGGCATATCACTCAAAAAAAAACTTCAGGGATCCGCAGATTGACTCATCAACTTCGAACATCAAGGCTGCCCAATGACTTGAAACCCCGTGATGTGCCTACTTCACAATCACAAATGGGTCATTTTTTGGTGTCCCAAATGATCTTTTGGGCCCAAAAGAAAATTTTGAAAGTTTATTGTGGCCCTGAAATCTGAGCGAAATATGAAAGACATTTCAGGACCAGGTAAAGCATACAGGGGACCTCCCTGGCTAAGCAACACTGATGCTTACAGGGTGACGCCCTCTAGTTGTGTTTGTTCAAACTTAGATCATCGTTTCAAGTCCCAACCATCGTCATCAACATCCGATTCTGTTGGAGTTTGATTGGCTTCCGATGTCTGGAAGCTTCAGCTTGGGAAGGTTTCCCATCTCAAAGCCTGTCACTATAGTCTCAGTGTCATCCCACATCTTTGAAAGGTGAGTTGTGTGAAATAAATCCCGCATTGCTGACCAACCCCTGGTGCTGACAATTAGCATTGCCCTTGTCGTTTCCAACTTAGCCAGCCCTGGGGTAATGATACCCACCAGAAGACATTAGAACCATTTCAAGAGTCTCAAGAGCCTTGGGCACTGGATCTTCGATTTAAGCTGAGTTGTCCTATTGAGATCTGTATATTCCGTGTCAGGATGTAGTTTTTACCTCAACCCTTTATATTTATCTATACTCTATATACATGTGACCTATAGCGTGGGATATTCAATTCCAACTGGTCAGAATCTGCTTATTAGCCACTTCCTTTCCCTGGCATGCACCACCCAGTAGGTCCCCCCATCTGCAGATGATTGCCCTACAGCCATGAATCCTCTTTCCAGATTGTTTGGAGTATAGTTTGAGGAGCAATAGGCACTTACTCCTAGATCAAATTCATAAATTGGATCAAGCAGAGTGGTATCATGTTAGTCTGCTATCTTGAATACTCCATAGACATGATGTTTTGTCTGAAAATGGGGTATCCCCAAAGTTGATGCTTGGTTGCCATTGCCGCATCCTGATATTGTCAGACAGACTCAGTTTTTATTGTGTTTTGTTTACTATAAATGGGTATTTTCCCCTGGCAGCCTTGGCACCCCCTTGGTTTCTAGCCTTGGCTTGGTGGCAGGAAGCTGAAGAAGATCCTCGCGATGTGTTGCTTAGCGACTAGAGCTGAAATCGTTCGCAAGGCGGCACTTTTTCTGTTTATCAAAACAGAAAAGTATTTTTTCTTTACCCACAAAAGAGGGATGGGTTTGTGTACCTACAATAGTTCGATTTCATGAATATGAGTGGGAGTTAACCCAGGAAAAAAACATGCGATTTAAACCATAGACATTACATAGCGTATTTGACTTGCCCCTTGGGAGTTTGACCGTTGGTTGGGTTGTTTGACAGTATACTTTTTGGGGGCTCAAACCACCAAGCAACGTTTTCGTTTGCCTGTCCTTTCCGGCACTGCTTATGTCGTTGTCTATCTCACCGGAGTATCTAAGAGCAAATTAAAGCGGGTCAACCGTTTGTTGTTGATTGGTAAACGCGTTATAACAGGTTGATCCTCGGGACATGTTTTCTTCTTGTTCCGTTTCATGGAGCTGAGATCCCACAAAAAGATTGCCGGTATTCAAGCTTCGCCGGTCCCCACCGTTGGTGATTCACAGCCCCTGGTTTGACCGTTGGTATGAAGTTCTTCAATGGTCAGAGTGGTTGCTCCTGGGACATCTTGGGGATGTACTCCTGGGAAGAGGCCCAGTGGGGCTATAGCAATCGATCCTGTGGTTCACTACACGGGGGATGTTTGGGGTGTAACAGCAGTTGGAGGATCATTCCACTTGACAACTGCGATGGCTGGTTCGCAAGTTCTTGATTTATCTATGTTTATCTTGTTTGCAGATTATAAACAAGGGATCAACGCCTTGAGACGGCGTGGGTTTTCTACGATTGTGGTTTTGGAGATAGGATGAGAATGATGAGCACTTTACATTGTAATTTAGGGATTTATGCTTCTGGAACATGAAATTTCGATATTTGCCCGAAGATGTCAATATCTAAAAAAACTTTTGTAGTTCAGCAACACCGGCTTCAATGGTAGTTCAGCAACATCTGCTTCAATGCAGCCTTTTCCTTCAGTGCTTGTTTCAGTTCGCATTCTTTGTTTTGAAGAGCTTGCCCAAAGTCTGCATATATTTATGTTTGTGTTGAAATCGGTGTTGCCATGATCTCACATAGACCATGAGTTTCGTGTTCAAGCGTCTGTACAAGGTCTTCACACTCTCTATCCAATCAATCATCTTACAGTTGTCAGAGACGTAGTTATTACACCCCCGCCCACCCCCCCACCCCCCCCACCTGTTGAACCTGAGAAAGCATCAGCACCGTACAGTACATGTAAACTTCGGCAACATGTCTTAAGCACCCTTATCTTTAAGTCGTCAGGGACGTTATTACAGCTCCCCAACCCCCGCCAACTGTCGAACCTGACAAGGCGTCAGCAACGTACATGTACACTTCGGCAACATGTCAAAGGCTGACATAAAGCCAAAACGCAGATACATGGAAAAACTCACGCCCGCCTCGGGGCGTTGGCCCCATAAACAACTTGGAAGAAGGGGTACTGCGTCCAATCATCATG
Organism: Symbiodinium sp. clade C Y103; assembly: GCA_003297045.1. Lineage (NCBI taxonomy): Eukaryota > Dinophyceae > Suessiales > Symbiodiniaceae > Cladocopium > Cladocopium sp. clade C. Next base: position 9,141 of record BGPT01000350.1, on the reverse strand, counting down.
CTTGCTATCTGCTCAGGATGTGGGATGAAACTAGCAATACCTTCCCCATGTTCTTGTTTGGGTTGTACTTGATGCTTTGTCAAGTACCCTGGGACCCCGAAAAAGAGACAGCAGCTTGCAACCTCCAAGAATTTTCGTACCAACAATGGTCAATCGGGTGGGTACCTCATTTTTCACCAGTATCCTGATCGTTTTGGACAATGAATTCTCATTTGAAGGCATTTCAGGGCTTGTTTTTTGCGATTGTCGTCGAATGTTCCTGGTTGAATGCTATCATTAGCTCTGCTGACATTCGAAGTTGGCTTGATATATCGATAGTCGCCCATTTGTTCTGTTAGTATTTCCTGATGATATGACTGAACATACACACATGCATGAATGGCATTGCAGTGCAGTACAGTGAAGTACAGTACACTATTAAATTGCATTACATTGCTTACACACAACCGGAACCCGACATGACCTTCATACGTGTGGAAACTCTGCATTTGGCTGGAGGGCACAATGATTATATGTAATTTGCATATATGTATACATAT
>BGPT01000349.1:509468-526116 GCA_003297045.1 Symbiodinium sp. clade C Y103 | reverse complement strand
ATTTTACTTGGTATCATCCTTGATTCCAACGGTGTTTGATGTGTCGCATGGCGCTCAGCTACCCGAGAGGTGCGTGGGCGTGAAGGAAGCAGCAAAAAAGAATGAGTTCGTTTTGTTCGCAGGGAATGCTGGGGTGGGATTGGTCTATCTAGGACTTTGGGGATATTCCAAAAATTAAAATGGGGGAAATAATTTTCTCAACCATTGGACTTTTGTTGGAGGTTTCACCAAACAAATCGGAGAAGCCGATCATCAATAGCCATGTCAGGTACGTAAAATTGGAGGTACCTACCATATATAAGGCCTATGTAACGGCTTAATTTCAGGGAATATCCCCACAAAAAATGGCCTTATATGGTTCAGTACCTCCATTTTAGGGTCCTGAAATTGCCACTTAGATCACTTCAGGCAGCAAGGTACATGAACCAAATGGTCTTCCACGGGATTCGTACTGGCAGCTGATCTTCAAAGGACCTCAGCGTTGAAGCTAGGCCCAAAGTATCCGTGAGTTCCTAACTGGGACCAATATTTGGGTGTGCGAGAAGAAAAAACACCAAATGTACCGTTTTAATCCGGAATCATCCAACTTGGGGGCTATGTAATTTTGAACGAAAGCCAATTCCTCAAGTCTATAGTAGTGTTTTGGTGAGGGTCATGGTGGTGTGAATGTTCCCCTTCAATTTCCAACGTTCAAGCTGAGTACCCCAAGAATTCCAAGGTTCACACAACAAAAGACCCCCCCATCTGTGGGTTTGAGGGGCTCCCAACTAGTCCCAGCGGTGGTTGCAACCCAACCCGAAAAGCATCTTGTCAAAGGGAATCATGTCCTTTTCCGGCAAATGAAATTGAAACCACTAACAAATCCCTTGAACACTAAACCCATGTTGGGCTTGTCTGAAAAATGGTACCCCAAAAAATATTGATGGCTTAATATGGTTTATCATCATTTTCCCCTCAAGAAATAGCCATTTCTGCTATATTGAAGCCATTTTCGGTGGTCCATGGAGTCCATGGTTCCAAGGCCAGGCACTGCATGGACTGCTGCCCACTGGTGGAAGATGAATTGTGGTGACGCCGCGGACCCGCACCGTGGAGCACCGAATCCGAAGCGATCGAGAGGTTATCCCTGGACGCAGCTGATGTGGAGCTGATGAATTGAATGGATCCATGGTCAATCCCCTGAAATTCTGACATCTTGAGCTTCTCCTCACATAATTATCTGTTAAAAGATGTTCCTAAACATTGATGTTTTTCCTAGTTTCTGCTCAAGTGCGAACTAAAGATGCAAGATTTTCCGAAACATTGATCTAGATATGCGCCATTTCACTCTGGTACCCGATTTACCCGGTAGTTCACATCCCAAAATCCGTGATGCTGGAGGTGAATATTAAGGGGTGACTGGGAGAATTCCTGCAGTTTAGAGGAGCAGTGAGAAAAGGAAATGGCATAAAAACAAGGCATAGACAACAGGTGTAGGAAGGGGGTTTGCTGACTGTTGGTTTTTACATCGGAGATGTGCAAAAGTTCAACTCACAGCCAAAACTGGTTCCAGGTACCTATAAACATTGCAACAATCTGACATTGCCGTGTATTGCACAGATGGAACCATTTCGGATTTGAAACCGTACTGTTGACTGGGATCTTTCAACTTGATCAAAAGCCGACATCTAAAAACAATAATTTCAGCAGGTTCCAAAACCTATTGTGAATTGGCTCTATTGGTTGGTTGATGTCTATTGTTTCCATGATTGACTGCAACGATCCCTAGAAACAGGTTGTGTGAAGCCGCGTAAACATCTACAGGTCTGAAGTGGCCAGTAGCTTCTACACCGGGACCTAAGATGGCTATGCCTCCGCAACGGGTACATGCGGATCCACTAAATTCGTTAGGAAGGAAACGATCATCCAACTTGGCGAAATGATGAAAATCCATGGAGATTAGGCTGTGAAGCTGGGAAATCCTATCACCTTTGATCCCTGGCAGTGGCAAGTGATCCAGTGGTGCATTGGTGGTCTGAAAAAGATCGACCCAAGCTGGTGGTGTTGAATATCATCCCAGTATGAAAAATATGGGGGGCGGGTCCCAAGTCATAGGGGTAGCCCTTGCATCATCCAGTCGTCATGGATGACCATGACTTAATATTGAAACCCATGGTGACCTGGGGTACCCCCATCTTTAGAAAACCCCATATACACTATGCCCATATTTTGCTTGGTGAATTCCCTGTGCTGCCTGACATCCAGAACCGGTCGCTGCAGGTTGTTCATGCTGATGGCAGAACCTGCGATCGCAGGATCCACCAGGAACTCATCTCAATGTATGGCCATTCGAAAAATGAGGAAAATTAATGAACGCTATATAAAATCTCAAGCATGAGATTTTGCGGGACCCAATTTTTAGACGAACCCCCATCCTCAGGTGGAACTTCAGCCCTTAAGCACCTTTGCAATCTCGTCAAATCATGGTGATCTGCCACCGGCATCAAATGGAATTCAAAATGGGAGCCAAATCCAATGCCAGATTCATGAAGTATACATTGACAACCAAGAAAAAAGATGTCCTGTTCTGCTTTCTCATATATCCGGTTACAACCAACAGTTTTAATTCAACAACGGTCCGGTTGAGAAATAGATACATGTAAATATCTATATATATATATATAGTGATCCTGAAGTAGATAGAATATCGGACATTTCCAATCCTGATTTTGGAAAAAAAAAATAATAGATAGAATATCGCAAAAACCCCCAGTTTTTTCAATTTTTCGATCCCTGTTAAATTCATGTTTCGAACATTTTAGACACGGGTCTGGAGAAAAATTGAAAAACCACTAAAATCAACGAACTCCGAAAAAAAAGATAGAATATCAAAAAAATAGATAGAATATCGTTTCAAACCAGATAGATAGAATATTTTGATGGAATTGTGAACGCCACTCATAGACCCATGACCCCACAGCAGCTTGAGACTGTTTTTCCACAGGATATGCATGCTGTCATTGATCCTTACCCGCTCTTGCTAAGCATTTTTTGCACACTTCCATAGACTTCATCTCCGATGTTTTGCCCACACAGTTCTTGTTGAAGTGCACCTGACAGGGGCATTACGGGCATTTTCAAAATACAACCCTTCAGAAAAAATGTAAATGAATTTGGCAAACAACAGGTTTTGTATCAACTTCTGATTTAAAAATGTTCACAAATGAACTTTTTCATCTAGTTCGAGACCTTTGCCCCTGAGTCAAAAAAATACCTACATGTTTTTTGTTCACATTTGCTATTCAAAAGCCTTTAAAAATGAACTTTTTCATCTAGTTCGAAACCTTTGCCCCTGAGTCAAAAAAATACCTACATGTTTTTTGTTCACATTTGCTATTCAAAAGCCTTTAAAAATGAACTTTTTCATCTAGTTCGAGACCTTTGCCCCTGAGTCAAAAAAATACCTACATGTTTTTTTGTTCACATTTGCTATTCAAAAGCCTTTAAAAATGAACTTTTTCATCTAGTTCGAGACTTTGCCCCTGAGTCAAAAAAATACCTACATGCTTTTTGTTCACATTTGCTATTCAAAAGCCTTTAAAAATGAACATTTTCACCCAACTTGAGTAAATGACCACTTTGACCCAGATTAAGCTTCATGATTCTTGCAACTATCCTCATGTACATATGATATATGTTTTCCTCCGCCTGGCCTTGTGTCCTGGCCCTTGCAAAAAATAGACTTCCTTCACTGTTGGCGTTGAAGAAAATTCACACGGTGTGGAAGGTTTCTCAACTTTCTTCACGTTCACTTGCTTGCGAGGTGATGATACCCAACCCACAAAGGCCAAGATATCCCTGGCCAAGCACACCAACAGGTAGGCCATCACTATGGGAAACGCAATATCCCAACTATCCGTCATCTCAATCAGTACTATAGACAGATGCTGCAAGGGCCAAACGCTTCTTTCGCAACACCATCTCAAATGATGCAATAACCAAAAGAAAGTAGGACACCCAACAGCCATGGGGCACAGAATAGATAGAATATCCAGCATCTAACAAACTCCCAATCTGCTCGCTCAAAACCTTGACAAAAGTGCTATACTGATATACAACCAATTTATTGGATGATATCCCTTGTCCCTTGTGGGGTGATGGCAATAAATTCCAAAAACACGGGCCCACCCTATTGAAAACAACATCTTGTGATTGGGGCTACACCACTGGATAGAACCATAGATGGAATATCAACAATTATATTCTGCATTACCGAACTCGTTGTTTGATTAAAATCAATGTTGTCACATTCCCAGCAAGATTCTGCAGCTGATGGAATAAATCCAACACCCCAGTAGCAAACTACTGATGCATTTCTACAGTGAAATTACAAGCTTTGTTTCGCGGGTATCACAGCAGGGGTGTTGGATTTACCCATCAGCACATTTGAGCGGAATCCCACCACTCCTTTTCCATCCCCCCAATTGTCCTTAGCCAAGCTGTCCAATGGCTTTGCGCTCTCTAGTTCAAGAGACAGTGGGCCCCAGGGAAACAACAACTACCAAGTTGAAACTGGTTTGAAAAACAGGTTTTGAACATATCATATCCCATATTCTATCTACTTCAGGAACCAAGGGTATCATGGTTTCAAAGGAACCGCAATGAAATGCTCTGTGCATTCTCCATTTCCGGATTAAACGAGTTAACCAAATTATACTCCTGGGAAGGCCACACATATAGTATAGTACCATCAAATCACGAAACGCATGCAGGATGTGCGAGGCACCCTGTGGACAACCAAAATGAAGCATGCGGATACATGGATTACTTGGTCAAACCAAAAGATAGAACATGAGTTTTTTCATTAGAAGGTGCCTTGCCTGAGCTAGCTACATACTTGATTCATGGGCTGAGAATGTGGAGACAAAGCTATACATCCACTAAGTGGGGTCAGCCCCAGCCATCGTGAATTCTAATCTGAATGGGCTCCGCTTGCTGACCACCAAAAACAGGCTTGAAAACATGTGAGAAGTTGTGCGGGCTTAGATGTGTATCTGAGCCTCCTGCAGCAGAGAGAGGATTGGATGAGATGAATGTTTTTTTTCCATGGAAATATCCTTTGACGCTTGGTTAATACCCGTATTCTATCTTCTCTCTGCCACAAGGAGGCTGCTTGAACTGGCCAGCTTTGCAGAGAAACAGATTTTGTGGCCTTTTCTTAGGGCCAACATGGATGCAGTTGCATGTTTTCCCCATGCGGTTTTCAGCGGATTTGGCTGCACCTGACAGCTACAACCCCAAACAACAGTTTTTATAGTTTTTGAAACTTAATAAAACGTCAATGAACAACAAACACTGCATGATATAGTGTGCTTCAGCGCAATGCGCCCAATGGTTTCAGCACTGTTTTAGGAAACAAACATATTTTGATCAGCAGAAATGGTTTCAACTATCAACCTAATCAATGTCGCCAGGTGCATGGCATGCACCGCTTGCATAGGATGCCTTGGGGCCAGTGGCTCCCAAAGCGGAGATCAGCTCTGGATGAACTTCTTGAAATTCACCCTCATTGTCAGAATCCATGGTCACATCCTCCTCACCCTCAGGGTTTTTGGGATCAATGCAAGCTTCCTCCAGCCCGGTTCCAGCAGCAGCCGCAAGAGCTGACGGCAACTCATCCTCTGCTGGTGGCGCCTCGCGGTGCAAAGCAAACAGGGAACATATCAATATATATATATATATATTAATATACTGTATCAAGTCAGAATCAGAACCCATCTAAAGCAATATTCTATCTACTGGTTAACAGCTGGGCCAGAAGCACCCCCCCATATTTCCAGAACTTTGCCTATTCCATCATTTTATCCCCCCAAAGTTGATAATGGTTTCATTTCATGCTGGGACCGATGCCTATATCAAGAGGGATTACCCATATTGATGTGTATTTTTTTTTGGTGGTTATATAGTGTTGCGGCGGCGGCGGCGGCGGCAAGAGCGGCGAGCATGGCCGGTGGTCATGGTGGTTATGGTGGTTATGGTGGTTATGGTGGTTATGGTGGTTATGGTGGTTATNGCGGCGGCGGCGGCGGCAAGAGCGGCGAGCATGGCCGGTGGTCATGGTGGTTATGGTGGTTATGGTGGTTATGGTGGTTATGGTGGTTATGGTGGTTATGGTGGCTATGGTGGCTATGGTGGTTATGGTTAAGGTGGTGGATCCCAGAAAACTTGTCAAACATCTCTCATGGACTATTGTACAAACCATGTTGTCAAATACCTGTTTTCAACAAACCGTTTACGGTGAAACAAACTGAATTTCTCGTGATATCTGATTGGATTGCCCCAAAAAATACAACCTGGTCAACTGAAAACCTTTTGAAAGCAATATTCTATCTACCTGTTTGAAGCAGGGCCACAAAGCACCGTTGGTACTTAATTACTCCCCAAACTTTCATATTGTTTCCATATCATGTTGGGACCGATGCCTATCTCAATAGGGATTACCCATATTGATGTGTATTTGTTTGGTGGTTGTATAGTGGTGGTTGCGGCGGCGGCGNAAGAGCGGCGAGCATGGCCGGTGGTCATGGTGGTTATGGTGGTTATGGTGGTTATGGTGGTTATGGTGGTTATGGTGGTTATGGTTAAGGTGGTGGATCCCAGAAAACTTGTCCAACATATCTCACGGACTATTGTACAAACCATGTTGTCAAATACCTGTTTTCAACAAACTGTTTACGGTAGAACAAAATGAATTTCTCGTGATATCTGATTGGATTGCCCCAAAAAATACAACCTGGTCAACTGAAAACCTTTTGAAAACAATATTCTATCTACCTGTTTGAAGCAGNCCCAAAAAATACAACCTGGTCAACTGAAAACCTTTTGAAAACAATATTCTATCTACCTGTTTGAAGCAGGGCCACAAAGCACCGTTGGTACTTAATTACTCCCCAAACTTTCATATTGGTTCCATATCATGTTGGGACCGATGCCTATCTCAAGAGGGATTACCCATATTGATGTGTATTTGTTTGGTGGTTGTATAGTGGTGGTTGCGGCGGCGGCGGCGGCAAGAGCGGCGAGCATGGCCGGTGGTCATGGNACCCATATTGATGTGTATTTGTTTGGTGGTTGTATAGTGGTGGTTGCGGCGGCGGCGGCGGCAAGAGCGGCGAGCATGGCCGGTGGTCATGGTGGTTATTGTGGTTATGGTGGTTATGGTGGTTATGGTGGTTATGGTGGTTATGGTGGTTATGGTGGTTATGGTGGCTATGGTGGCTATGGTGGCTATGGTGGTTATGGTTAAGGTGGTGGATCCCAGAAAACTTGTCAAATATCTCTGATGGACTATTGTACAAACCATGTTGTCAAATAGCTGTTTTCAACAAACCGTTTACGGTGAAACAAGCTGAATTTCTCGTGATATCTGATTGGATTGCCCCAAAAAATACAACCTGGTCAACTGAAAACCTTTTGAAAACAATATTCTATCTACCTGTTTGAAGCAGNCCCAAAAAATACAACCTGGTCAACTGAAAACCTTTTGAAAACAATATTCTATCTACCTGTTTGAAGCAGGGCCACAAAGCACCGTTGGTACTTAATTACCCAAACTTTCATATTGGTTCCATATCATGTTGGGACCGATGCCTATCTCAATAGGGATTACCCATATTGATGTGTATTTGTTTGGTGGTTGTATAGTGGTGGTTGCGGCGGCGGCGNCCATATCATGTTGGGACCGATGCCTATCTCAATAGGGATTACCCATATTGATGTGTATTTGTTTGGTGGTTGTATAGTGGTGGTTGCGGCGGCGGCGGCAAGAGCGGCGAGCCTGGCCGGTGGTCATGGTGGTTATGGTGGTTATGGTGGTTATGGTGGTTATGGTGGTTATGGTTATATAGTGTTGCGGCGGCGGCGGCAAGAGCGGCGAGCATGGCCGGTGGTCATGGTGGTTATGGTGGTTATGGTGGTTATGGTGGTGGATCCGAGAAACTTGTCCAACGTATCTCATGAACTATTGTACAAACCATGTTGTCAAATACCTGTTTTCAACAAACTGTTTACTGTGGAACAAAATGAAATTGTGATATCTGATTGGATTGCCCCAAAAAGTAACTGAAAACCTGTTGAAGGCAATATTCTATCTACCTGTTTGAAGCATGGCCACAAAGCACCGTTGGTATTGCCAAGGGGCTTCTCTATACTTAATTACTCCCCAAACTTTCATATTGGTTCCATATCATGTTGGGACCAATGCCTATCTCAAGAGGGATTACCCATATTGATGTGTATTTGTTTGGTGGTTATATAGTGGTGGTTGCGGCGGCGGCGGCAAGAGCGGCGAGCATGGCCGGTGGTCATGGTGGTTATGGTGGTTATGGTGGTTATGGTGGTTATGGTGGTTAAGGTGGTGGATCCCAGAAAACTTCTCCAACATATCTCATGAACTATTGCACAAACCATGTTGTCAAATACCTGTTTTCAACAAACTGTTTACTGATATCTGATTGGATTGCCCCAAAAAGTACAACCTGGTTAATTCAAAACCCTTTGAAAGCAATATTATATCATTATGGTGGTCATGCTGGTGGTTGTGGTTATGGATGTGGTGATGGTTACAATTCTGGTGGATCACTAAAACATTGTAAAAAAACACAAAAGATCTCAAGAACTAATGTACAGACCTTGCTGTCAAATACCTCTTTGAAAGTATAACATAGTATATATAACCATTCATGGGTGAGTGATATATGATTGGATTACTCCAAAAAGTGCAACCTGGTCAATTGAAAAACCCTTGAATGAAATATTCTATCTACCTGTTTGCAGCAGGGCCACAAAGCCCTGTTGTTCGTTCTCTATTATACCTACAATACATTCCCAAACTTTGATATGGGTTTATATTATAAGATGTTGGGACGTATGCCTATGTCAGGAGGGATTACCTGTACTGATGGTACAATGGTATACCAATCTTCTGGTGGTTTTATGGTGGTATAGTGGTGGTGGCTGCGGCGGCGGCAAGAGCGGCGAGCATGGCCACTGGTGATTGTGGTGGAGTAGAAAAACGTTGTAAAATTGAATGCTATTTGGGGGATTACTGACAAACCATGTTGTCAAATACCTGTTTCAACGAAAGCAATCACTGCAAATGTTTAAAATTTTAGTCAATTGTTTATGGTATCTGATGGTATATGGTTGGATTATGCCAAAAAGTACACCCTGGTCAACTCAAACCTCTTTGAAAGAAATATTCTATCTACTGGTGCGAAGCTGGGCCACAAAGAGAGGTGGGGTTCCTTTTGATCAAGGTGTGTATGACCCATTCAGGGGAAACCCCAAGGTAGCATTCCAGTTCCCTGGCCTCAGTGACCTCAAACTGGCGAACCATCAAATGATAAAAAGGGCCATCCCCGAAGCGAAGCGACAAGTGTGCGGGGTCCATGTGCATTTTCAACTCCGCCACAAGACATTCCTTCAGAGAAGCAGCCCCCACTGCAGATGGTCGAGGAACATGGACCTTGTTCTTCAAGTCAAACACAACCTTCCTGTATGGGGAATCCAAAAATGATTTGTATGCCTTGGCTGCAGCAGGGGTGAGCGCCCTGCCTATTTTTGCTCTTTTGGCAATGGCCCCATCCCATTTTTTCCTCAATGCCATCCAACCAGCCATGGCAAGCTCTAGGGGTGTGTTCCAATACCTGGGTAGCTGCAAAGGGGTGGCACTCTCGGTCTTCACATACCAGCAATGGACCAATTCACCCTTGAGGGGCACTGACGCTTTTTCCCATGCGAGACGGTAGGCACCTCAGCATGCTAAAGTAGAAACAGGAAGTGGGCATCCGTCATGCAAACATATATTCCATCTACCGGTCTCAAGCTTGAAAATCAAGGCTCCATATTTCCAAAACAGTTTGGGAAACTAAATTGTTGGATGGTTACCCAGGGTACCCCCAAGTCACAGTTGTTGTATTTAGCAGGGGCATGAATGCCACCAGGAGGTGACGGTGATAATGAGGGCGGTGGTAGGTGATCTTTTTATGTTGATGTATATTACTTTTCATATGGGCAGGGTATGGGTCAAAATTGGGTACCGCAGTAATTGGATGGTTAATATTACAAATAGACTTAAATCTGTGGTCCCCCGAGGTTTTAAATTTTGACCCATACCCATACTTGGACAAGATGTCTTCGGCACCAGGAAGAGTATAGAGAACCAGTGTGCACCAAGAATGATTGTCAGAAACCACCCAAAACAAGTGTTGTGTTGGTTGTCCTGGCACAGAGCAGCGGCGAGGGATTTCCTTGGAGATGGGATTCCGCATGGAGACCTGTATATTCTATCTACTGGTACCCAGCTAGGCAATTCAGAAACTGATTGGGATTTCATAATGGAGATTGGGACCAAGTCACTGGAATCCAAGGGCGGAATCTCATGCAGAGTGACGAGATCTCGGTAGCCTCCTCGAACCTTCTTCATGTGCTTCTCGAAAGCGTCAAGATCTCCTCCAAAGTGCCAGTTTGCGGCGGTTTCGGGGCACAGATAGCCTCGGCTAACCCATGCCCATGTAATGATTTTACCACCTTTGTAGGTTGATATCTGGGACAGTGCCCACGCATCAGCTTGCAAAGAAGTCCTCAGTGGGCAAGTCAAACTTGGCTGAGTTCCAGCGGTTGACATCTCCAAATTCTTCAGCTCCTCCCGGTACAAAGGATTTGCGGGCATCCCCAAAGTAGACCTCATAAAAGTCATTCTCAAGAGATGAAAATGAGAGTGCCAGCCATCATTTGGGCTGCATGACAGCCCCCATCCTCCAGGCACCTGTATGTCAGAGTCAGGATCACACCCCACCAAGAGCACATTCTGTTCTTTTGCCCATTGTCTCCTCAAGTCCAAGTAGGTCCTTGATAAATGGCTGGTGCACCGATCACAGACAATCAGGGCTCTGGCCGAAGTATCGGTGAAGCCCAAGGCAGCACGGCGGCGTCTCAGCTCAATGGTCATCTGGTCGAGGAAGGCCACAGTCGTTGCACCATTCCACATGTGACTATCTGTTCCAGTACTTTGAATCACCAGCTGGCCTTTGAAATCATCATTCAATTGTTGCATTTCTCGGTGATTGATTTCGGATTCTGGAACCGTGACAAAGGCAAAGCCGACCTCACCAGTGATCCAACTGACCGTAGTGGTAGTTCGTGGCGTCCTGTCAGGAGCATAACGCGTTGATCCAATTTGTACTGTATATTTAAGTTGAATCCCCATATACAATATTCTATCTATTCTGTCGCCAAGGTGAATGCATGGAATCATTGCCAGGGGGATCAAATACTCTGTGCAAAACTGCATTGGAGGGACCCACATATTCTATCTACTCGGCATAACAACAGAAATGAGAACATATCTTTTGCTCAATAGAATCCAGATCCTCCAGGCGAAGATCGTGTTGACTCCCCCATAGCCACGAATGTCAGCCAGCTTTGCTTGCCACTTCGCGTTTTTCACATGAACTGGTTCCTGAACTGTCTCCCCGAAATGTTGTTGCATAGCAGCCCTCATAGCCTGACGATTGGGGTATTTGGCTAGATCATCCTTGGCTCCCTCACCTGGATTGGTTTTCCACAGGGTACGCCGCATAGGTTCAAACAAGCAACTCCAGACTTGATCGAAATTGCACAGAAGCTTTTCGTGGACCTGGTGTGTCTTCACACTCATCATGATAAAGTCCATCACATGTTGCACATGTGGGTGGTCCCTTTTCAAGTGTTTCATGGGCTTGTCCTGGTGGAAAGAAGAGAAGCCATATTTTGAAGCAAATGTCAATGCAAGCTGGTTCAAAGCCCGTGGCGTTTCTCCAAGCTTGATGGGGTGAGGCCATGCAGCTTTGCGCGCGTCTTGTTCTCGAACCATCTTGTCCACTTCTTCCTGAGATCCACCATTCTCCATCAATGTGTTCACGGCATGTAGGTCTGCCTCAGTTCGGGCTGTTCTCCATTTTCCCACTTCTCCATTGTAAGCATCAATTGCATCGGACAACAGTGCTTCAACGCTGGTAATGTTCATCTCCTGCCCTTCATTGGTTGCTTCTTCCAGATACTTGTCCACCACATCGAACACTTCTTTTGTGATTTTGGTATGGGCAGGACCCTTGGGCCCTTCAACATCTAAGCGATGTTTCAACCAGTTGGGAAGCTCATCATGATTTTCTGCTATTTTGGGGCAAATTTTTGCAACCACATCCCATCTGTATTTCTCTCGGCTTTTCTGCCACTTGCCTGCAGCCCCCTGGTAATAGCCTGGAATCTTTTTCTTCATCAGCTCCTGCGAAGTCTAGTCTAGTGGACATGTGGGTTTAAATCAAATAGTTAACCTGCTTGAGTTGGGGGATAGATGGAATATGCTGCTAGCAAGGGTTTACTTGAAGTCATTGATGGGTAAAACTAAATTTTAGATCACCATAGCTTAGGATATGATGTAACATGACGCAACCCCTGTAACTTGTACACTATACGAGCCAATTAGATGGAACTGCACCCTTAATCAGGACATTGCATGGTTTGCCGAAGCCCCTGGTTCCTATAAGGTGTATAATAGATAGAATATGGACACTGGAGGAAACACCTCAGACAAAGCAACAAAATAGCAGTCCTTCTCAGGAAACTTGCATGAGTGCTTCAGCTTGTCAAACTCAATGAGGATATCAAGCTTTTTCTTCATAGTCAAAACGTCGCCTTTCTGGTTCTCGCCTCTTTTGAGTTTCTTTTTCGAAGGGTCTCCAGAAGGATCAGGTTGTGGATCGGGTGCTGGTCGCTTACCTCTGCCCTTCTTCTTTTTCTCATCCTCTCCAGAATCTTTCTTCTCCTTTTTCTCTTCACCCTGCCCTTCTTGGTCTCCAGCTTTGCGTTTCCTGGTTCTGGACGGCGGGGGCTTCGAGGGCAAAGTACTTGCAGAAGCCGTAGAAGCAAGACACTCTTCCAACAGCCCTGAGCGACCAGTAGATGGAATATTTTTCGTCTTTGACAGTTCCTCCCAAGGGCTTCCATTCACCATGGTAGCTAGGACCTTTGCAATCACCACGGAGGTTGAGAATGCATTCCCTGCAAAATCATGCGCCAAGTTGGCATCCATGTTCTTCAGGTGTTCCCCATGAGGAAAATCATCAGGAAAGGACTCCATGGGATTTCAACATCTCAAAAGGTGTAATGCGCCGGTTCTTTCCAAAGCTCCAAATTTGGTGTGATGGCCTCACACAAGTGAGTTGATTCCAGGCCCATTCTGGTGTTCGGCTCTGGCTGGTGGAGAGGTCAAGCGTTGCCTCTGCCAAGCTCAAGTTTTGCTCTTTGCAAATCTTCTCAACAGCTTTGGCCTGCTGTTTCACGCGTGGATTGGCAAGTTCTTGTGTTGGTAAGCCATCTTCCAAAATGGATTTCAAAGGAAATCGAGTTCTGGATTGAAAGCGTTGCATGGTAATCTTCATTCGTAGTGGATACTGCACCTCATCCTCCCCTTCACAACTTGATCCCCAGACACGTTCCCTCCGCTGAGGCAAGAGGAAATTTTGGGTATCAAATTTCGAGAATTCAAACGTATGGTTGAAAGAGCGGAGGTCTTCTTTGATGACAGTAGTTGCAGCTTTTTGAGGGTTGCCATCTTCATCTTTCAGGCAGTGGGCAGCATCCCTGACATTCTCATAGATCGACACTTTGGCTTTGCATGTCTCAATGGCTTTTTTGTAACCATACTGGTAAGTTTCCCCTGATTTGGAACTTGACTTGTTGTCTCCATCCTCGTAGCATGAGGCATAGGCTGAGCGGTCTGTTCTCTGCCCCGACAGGTTCACACATGATGGGCTAGAAGCCAGCAGAAAACATGATGGAATTGGAACCACTCGTTGCTCTTTGATGCAAAATGCCTCCTTGTCCTTAAAGCAACTAACGTCACTGAAGAGGTGCTTCAAAGAGTCCCCAAGAGCTGAAAGGATGAACTGTTGCTTCCGTGGATCAATTTCTACTGCAAACTCTGCCGAGATATTGATCTTCACGCCAAATCTTTGGGAGATGGCTTCAAATAAAGCTTTCACGCACAGGCTGAATGTCCCGAGTCCAGAGCAGGTACTGCCAATTGGAATTGTGCTCCCATTTAGTCCTCCAGCAATGTGTTTCAAGTTCTCATACTCCGCAGTGGACAGCAGGTCAATGAAGTAGTGCGCAAACGATACCAGATTCATCTGAGGCAATTGGCCCTTCAACCAGGTAGAGTTCAAAGACTGCCTAGGTTTTCCAGCAGGTCTAATAGTTATCACCGAAATATTCTATCTTCTGTGGACAGGGGTGGTAGAATAGAGTCCATTCTGTGGGGATCCCAATGTGATGGCCTTTTTCAACAAGAATCGGAAGCAGCACAAATTGCCAAATCTATCCCAAGTACCGGTTTGCTTCAAGTTCACTGGCTGGAATCTGTTGCAGTTTTGGCACATTCTTGCGATCCTCAGGCATTGGTCTGCAGAGTAGATAGAATATTGCTCAGACCGACTGACAAAGGAATCTAAACTCCTCAACGCAGTCATCACTTCAAATCTATATATATGTGTCTTCATCATATGTATTATATATATATATATATATTCAGTAATACATATATATATATATATATGCACGTATAGTTGTTCAATGGGTGAGCCCCAAAATCATCCCAAATTAGTCATGTTTTGTATGGAAATGAACCGGTTGGGGCCACATGCCCAGCCATCCCCATACATATTCAAGAATGGGCAGATGTACCTGGACCAATATTCCAACTACTCCTCCCCCTATAGAGTTACACTCTTATGGTGTTATCGGTTGAATGATCCATTTGGGCAAGAAGCCGTCTTCCATGTGAGAGGGGGTTGCTCAAACTCTTTGTTGTCAATCAACCAAGCAAATGTTGGCCGCTTCTCTCTCAATGATTGAAGGGCAGCTGCTGAACTGATCAGATTGTGCCTCCATCCCGCGGTTTCCAGAAATTCCAGTTCTTTCATGTTCTTGAGGGGCTTTACCTCCAGCAATTCATAGCTACCAACAACAAATGCCGTGCCTGGAACGGTGACAGCGATGTGAACTCGTCCGGTGCTGACAGGGTTGTAGCTTTTCAAGAGCAATGTTGTGGTAGATTCCAGAAGCTTGAAAGCATCAGACATTCCCATCGTACACAGTATGATGGTTTTCTGGTCCCCGGCATCGGTATGAGAAATGGGAATAGGACCATCTTCATCATCATCTGGTTCTTTTGACTCTTGTTTGTGCCATGCGGTTCTCCAATCATCTGGGTCCATGTTCAAGATCCTCCGAGCTCCTTTTCGAACATGGATTGATATTGGCTTGGAAAACTTGACTGGGGATTCAAAAGTGTATGCGTAGATCCGGTTCCATGTCTTTGCCATGGCATTGAGCTGCTCAAAAGGAACCCTGTGCTTCTCCATGTTCTCATTGGATAAGGGAAACAACGATGCAGCAAGGTCTGTGGAATCAAAAGGTTCCCACTCACCATCATCATTCCGCAAAGCAACTAGTCTACAGCCTGTCATGGTGACTTTGCCCCATACCTTGGAGTCACACCACAAGCCGACATCACCGGTATGTTGCCATGCAGCATTTCGAAGTTCCCAGACCTTCTTGCCAGAGTAGATCAAGTCTTGCCATTCAGTATGGATAGCCAAGAGCTTGGTAATGGGAAGCAGCAAATCGAGGGAAAGTTCATTGATTGGAATCTCTGAGGCAGTGTTCTCCTCCAAGGTTTATTCAACAACATGCGGAGTTAGGCCCAATTGCTTGGCATTTTTCTTATCATATGGAAGTGTCCTAAGAGAGGGGTACCCCCAATCATCAATTTTATAAGATTCTCCATTATAGACCATCCATTTCTGGGTACCCCAGTTTAGGAATTCAAAAACCAAGCCCCCACATATGATATATTCATGTATATTCTATCTACTGGTCTGATGCTGGGTGACAGCCGCACCCACAACACCCAAATCTTCGAAGCGCTGCATGGTGCGCTCGAAATGCTGGAAATGCCGGCATTGGCCAGCGATAGTAGGTTGCTACATTAATTTTTGATGGTTCACTTCTTATTTTCCATTTGCCCTTGTATCTGAGCATAAGTATGTTCCTGAATGCATGTGTATATGTGTATACACTGAAGAAAGGAAATCACCTGATGACATCTAATCTATGGAAACACCGGGTAACTGAGGTAAAACCCAAACCGAAGGAACAAGAATAACCAGCACAGGTCAAGAACAGAGCTTCGGCTCCCAGGAGGCGCACAGGAGGAACATTGTGGAGTCATTTGGACGTTATTTGGATGTGTTTCAGGTGTGTTTTGTATATGTTTTGCATGTGTCTTGTATGTGTTTTGAATGTGTTTCAGGTGTGTTTTGTATATGTTTTGCATGTGTCTTGTATGTGTTTTGAATGTGTTTCAGGTGTGTTTTGTATATGTTTTGTATGTGCTGTAGCTTCAAAATTCAATTTTCGACACCAAAAAAAATTGCAATGAAAAAGTAAAGAAAATGAAGAAAAACCATGTAAAAAAAACAATGAAAAAGTAAAGAAAATGATGAAAAACCATGTAAAAAACAATGAAAAAGTAAAGAAAATGATGAAAAACCATGTAAAAAACAAT
>BGPT01000349.1:455245-509443 GCA_003297045.1 Symbiodinium sp. clade C Y103 | reverse complement strand
TGAAAAACCATGTAAAAAACAATGAAAAAGTAAAGAAAATGATGAAAAACCATGTAAAAATGAAGAAAATCAGCTCTTGAGTCTAGGGGTCCGAAATCTCCAAAAAAATCGATTTTTTTTTTTTTGCTTCGTTTGGACTTAGAATGGTCCGTATGGAGTCCCTGCAGGTTTTAAAGCCCATATTTGAATCAATTTTAGGTTCAAAATTCGATTNTGGTCCGTATGGAGTCCCTGCAGGTTTTAAAGCCCATATTTGAATCAATTTTAGGTTCAAAATTCGATTTTCGACACCAAAAAAAATTGCAAAAAAAAAATCTTTCTAATGCATTCAAAGCTCTTCAAAATGAATCACTGAAGGTTTTAAACCAACTTTTGAAAACAATTTATGAACACAAAGCTTACTTTTGAAACTTTTCATTTTTCACATTTTTTAGCTACTTTCCTAATCTTCCCCGTTGTTCCCGTTGTGTTTACCCGTTGTGTTTCCCTGTTGTGGTTCCCCGGTGCTCTCCCGGCGGCGCAGCTGGGCACACCGGACTGGGACAATGGACATCACAACGGGGCAGCATCTCATCGCATCAGGGAGACACAACGGGGAGAACACAACGGGGAGAACACAACGGGGAGAACACAACGGGGAGAACACAACGGGGAAAAATTGCAAAATGTTGGGTTTATGTGGGTTTATGAATGTTGATGGTATTCAATGTACTCCTTTTACAGTACATTGTTTAACTTGTTTCAGTATGTTTTGAAATTGCTTTGTATATCATTCTGTATCTTTATTCAATGTGTTTTGAGCATGTTTTAGATATTGTTTTAGATGCATGTTATAATCTTTTGTGATTGTGCTTTGAAGGTGTCAAATAGGTCCAAAAGATGCCAGATAGAATGTCAGAATGTTTCTCACAGAAGATGTCAGATAGAATGTCAGATGGAGAATGTCAGATAGAATGTCAGAATTATGGTTTGAATCTATATATGTATACATATGTATTTTCTTCGCTATAAAGATAATTATATTACATGTCTGGAGTACCTCGATGAAACGACACAAGCCCCTGAAGGTGCTTGGATGATTCCAGTGAGTGGCAGCAAGAGCGTCTGGCGTTGCAATACTGGTAAAGATATCTGTGTTATTGTATCAACACAGCTATTAACTCTTTCAATAATTTCACAACACAGAATATTCTATCTACTTGTCAGCACACCGGACAGAAGTACCTGGATGTAGATTCCCCAAGATCTTACTATTCAACAAAACCGTGGCAGATAAAATTCGTGGGCCCATCCAATAGGATCCAATAGGGATGATGCTGGTGAGTGGTGGTTCATCAGTGGTGGTTAGTGGTGATTGGTGGTGGTGGTCCCCACCGCCAAGAGCAGCGAGAGTCCTGAATTGTACCCCAAAACTGACCTATTGGTTTCAATACAAGAATGATTTAGTTTTGGATGAGTTGGGGAAACCTATTGTAGGAAATCCCCAGATGGTATATGTAATCTGTGGGCAACATATCTAAGGGCTTTTCATGACAAACCATGTTGTTCTACTGCAACATGTTCAATTCAGAACCCAATGCATGAAATATTCTATCTACTAGTTCACAGCTGGGGATATAAGAATCAAACACATACCCCTGGAATGAATATTGTGGTCTTTAAAAGAAATCATCCAACAAGTCTTTGTGGTGGCTATTGGTGGTTAGTGGTGGTTGATGGTGGTGTTGGTGGTACCCGGCGGCAAGAGCGGCGAGCGTGGCCAGCGGTGTTGTTGGTGGTGGTGGTGAATGGTATAGTATAAAATACAGTCTATTACATTTTTGGAAGTTTATTTCACATATCTAAGGGCCTTTCATAACAAACCATGTTGTTCAATATCTATTCAATGAAGGTTACACAATGCGTGAAATATTCTATCTACTAGTTCGCAGCTGGGGATATAAGAATCAAACACATGACCCTGGAATGAACATTGTGGCCTTTAAAAGAAATCATCCAATAATTCTTTGTGGTGGCTATTGGTGGTTGGTGGTGGTTGATGGTGGTGTTGGTGGTGGTACCCGGCGGCGAGCGTGGCGAGCGAAGGTGGTGGTGGTGGTAAATGGTATATTATATATGTAGAAATTATATGTAACCTGTCTGAGGGCTCTTCAGAACAAACCATGTTGTACTGCAACATGTTCAATTCAGAACCCAATGCATGAAATATTCTATCTACTAGTTCACAGCTGGGGATATAAGAATCAAACACATACCCCTGGAATGAACATTGTGGTCTTTAAAAGAAATCATCCAACAAGTCTTTGTGGTGGCTATTGGTGGTTAGTGGTGGTTGATGGTGGTGTTGGTGGTACCCGGCGGCAGTGCGGCGAGCGTGGCCGGTCGTTTCGTTTCCAGAGGCCAGTGCACATACTCTGAACAAAGTTGATTTCATATGATAATGATTTGATTCACAGGGGAGATTTTGATTATTGTATCTACTGGTCCGGAGCTAGGTGGAGAAGACCCTATTGTGCTAAAAGTTCTTATTGTGGATATTGATGTACTGACCCTCCCCCCAGTCCTGTGAACCATGGGGGGGCCCTTGTGATTCCAGAAGACTAGGATCGCTCTTCTCAGAGAACCCCGGCGTAGTTGCACTCATAGGATCTTGGAGGCTTTCAGAGGATTGGGGAGAAGGTTGAAACTTTGGCGGCGTCTCTACCGTCTCCTCCTTCTTGTCCCAATACGAGTCACTGTCATCTCCAAACAGGTTATGAGTGTCTGCCGTGTCCTGGTTATTCTGTGAACAAGTTGGTTCAGAGTCCACTTTCTGGTCCTTGCCAAACTCCGTTTCACCTTTCATGGGTGTATCCATTGCCCCGGTTGATTCTGGTTCCTTGGTTTGGTCCTGCCCAATTTCTGATTTGACTTCTGCGCTAGGATCTTTTTTCTCTGGTTCGACTTTCCCGCTAGGATCCACAACTTTCGGTTCAGATGCTTTGTCAGTGTCACCTGCTTGATCTCCCTGAATGCTCTCCCCATCGCCCCAATCCCAAGCTGCTTCAGCATTAGAAGGTGAAAAATGTAATGGTGCATCTTGAGGCAATTTGATGCTACCACCACCTGGGGTCAACAAATCATAGTGGCCTGCATTCACCTTTCCAGTACCAGGGTCTGTTAGCCATCGGAAGAACATGTGACCTCTGACAGGAGCTTCTGGGTTGCCATAATAAGCATCTTCAGTCACCGTGGGGTCCTCGTTCGTCACCTACAGCAGTGTGATTGATCACTATAGGTATGTGTGTGTAAATATAGTAGGGGCCTCCAAAAGTTTGGTTCCCGAATCTCATCCCAGGGAATAGTAGATAGAATATCCGAAATAGTCTTTATGTTTGTTCAAAAACCCGGCTTAACATGTGCGAAAACTACAGAAATACCGTTTATAATGGTTTACCTTGGTCTTGTTGTAGCCGCTTCACAGGGACTGCAAACAATCAGCATTATTGTGGAGGGTTAAGAAATCCACCCCTAGGACTAGTAGATAGAATATGGATCATTGCCATTACTATGTGGTATGGACTGGATGTTTTCAATTCCTGATGTGTTTAAACACTATGGTGTATCGGTGTATATCTTTCCATGTTGGGATTTTATACTGACACTGGCCTTTTGGGAAACAGTGATGCGGAAGCGAGTGTTCAGATGTCGCAAGATCTGATCTGCCTGTGACAGGGGTACTTCAGGCCCACCAAGCTCAAAATCTAATTTGGACGAGCTCATAAACTCCCCGAAAAGCTTCTTGGCATTGTCAATCTCAATGATCAATCGGTCCCTAGAGCGGGGCCCACCAGAGGTTTTGTCCCTGCACACATTGTACTCATCCACCAGAGTGCATCGTAGATATGCATGCCAAAAGCAATACCCATCTCCAAGAACTGGAATCCTTTGAAAAGAGTACTTGTCTTCTTTGGGAATACCAGGCATTTCATTCACATGCTTGTCAAATGCAGATTGAATGTCGGTATAGAAACGAGTCTTTGCGGGAGGTGCAGGTGCCAAAGGTTCAATTGTGAATTTTTCCCCTTCAACCCTGCGAACGATGGTAGCCACAGAGACTTCTTGCAACCCACTTTCAACTGCAGAAGAGGAAGATGCTGCACTTCCACCTTTCCATTCCCAGGCCTTCATACATCCAACTTTGGTGGGGTAAGTAACAATGATGGCAATCCCAACCCCAGAGTTCTTGGAGGCAATGTGCTTCAGCTTCTCTAGATCTTTGGGGGCAAGGGTGGGCTGATCTGTAGAAGAAGAAATGCACCTGATGAACCCCACATAAGTCAGATCGCGGTGAGTTGCGCATTCCTGCACCTCGTTCATAGCTGTCTCGTGCTCCTGATGAGTTACGAGCTGAATGCCACGGTAGCCAAGCAACCTGTGTTTCCAGGCCAGAACATCGGCATACACAGGGGAACTAAATCCCTGCACCATCAGTTCCTGTAAAGATACTTGGGCAAGCCAAACTTTGCTTTTGGGAAGATCGTCAGGGACATCCTCGAACTTGCTGAACATGTTGGACCAAACATCTTTCCCAGTGGCAGGATCATACTGAAAAGTTTTCTCAGATTCGGGGACGAACACATTCTTGGCATTTACGATGGAATCAAAAGCCTTTTGAGTAGCTTCTCGGGTTGCAGCAGCTTGCTTGAGAGTAGCAAAGTGACCCTTCAACAAATCCTTCTGTTTCAAAGCTTTGACTATGTCCACCCAATGCTCTGCATCACTTTTCGTTTTGAACTCCTTGATGTAGGCTTGATCATCAATTTTGATCGATGCCTGGAACACATTTTTGAAGCTATTGAAGGTTACCCCTTCTACCACCTGCGCTGCTTTGCCAACAGTATCTGCCCCAATTGCAGTTTGAAAGCACGAACGCAAGGCTGCTTCAACTTGTTTGCATTTCCCAGAACCGATGACCTGAGGAAAGGGAATGCCCCTGCTGTACGTGGTAGATAGAATATGCCCCCCAAAGTGGTCCTTCTATAAAACATCCAGGTACCCAGGAATGCAAACTGTGAATAAACCAAATGTTTTTTTCTTTAAATCTCGCTGCAACATAGCAAGGTATGCAGAAAGTGACATTTTGAACCATCCCAAACTGGAACAATTGTCCATGTGAAACCGAATAGATAGAATATATCATCCTGTTGGCAGTGATTGACAAGCTTGAACAAACAACCATTGTGTGCATTTGGATCCAGACAACTAGGTATTTATGACAGTGACTGCCGGATGTAAACCAGGTGGTAGGAACATGAAGATAGAATATCTTTATAAAATCCACAATAGAACAGAACTAGTCATTTTGGGTGGTATTCAGCGCGCATTTCAAGCCTCCTCCAGCATGTCGCGGAGAACTGAAACAGTCTCCTTGCCAGTGCAGTCAACTCCTTGCTTCTGGACGAAGGCTACCTTGTCCTTCTTGAGCTTCACGCAATCAAATTGGTTGGTGGTGGACAAAGTGGACTTTGCAAACTCTTCCGCAACTTGTTTGGCTACCTTGCTGTCTTGCCATTCCTTGAAAACAAATTTCCTTGTCACGCTGCTTGAAACCTTCACTTGAATCAAAGTTTTGTACGCTCTCAGAGTTGAAGTGCCTACCTCCCAGCTTGTTGGTGGTTCCTTTGTGGGTTCCTTTGCAGCACCCTTTGCTTTGGAATCAGTCTCTTTCTTGCTTTCTGGCTTGGTTGGGTTCTTACTCTCAGTCTCAGCATTTTGCTCATCTTTCTGACTGCTCTCTGCATCTGCTTTCTTGCCAGCCTTTTTATCATCTTCACACTTTTGCTGCTGAAACATTTTGGGTGTGATAGCCGGTTGTGCTTGCCTTTGTTTTCTCATTTCTTCCCTCTGTCTTGCTTCATTCTCTCTTTGAATCATTGCCCTGAAGCTAGCATCATATGTAGCTCGCGAAGCACTGTCACGGAGGATTTCCCAGGCTTTGTTCACTGCTGTTTGTGCATCAGTTGCTTTTTCATGCTTGCACTTGTCAGGGTGGCAAGCTAATGACACAGAAACATAAGCAGACTTGATAGAAGCATGGGGCAAATCCCTGAGAACAGTGCAGCGCCTCAGAGCATCTACGGCTGAATCTCCTTGTTTGGGTAGTGGTGCCACTCCCAGAGCTGCGTACAAGTCGCCACGAGCAGAAGCATCGATCACCCGCTGAATGATGTCCGCCATGACGATTGCTTGTAGTTCTCTGGAGAAACCGATGTAGAAAATAGGACTATGAACAGAATACATCCACCATTCGGAAACAGATTCGTTATTTGATTTACAACCATACGGCCTGGGCCTGAAACCATCTAGGAAAAACATTGGTTGGTTGCTACTTGCTACTCTCACCCTGTGTGCATGAACGTCTTCAACTTCTCTTCTTCTAGGAATCGTAGAGTGGCTGCGCAGTGGTGAAACTGAGGCTTGTCACCATGAAAGCTTATTTTGTAGTGGTTCCAGAGTAGATGGAATATTGGCTTGGGCCCTTCTTACAACAAAGAAATGGTATAGGTTTCATCCTTACTGGGGAATTGACTATTGTATATAAGGGGTTCATAAAATGGGTGGACCTCACAACCATCCCAAATTCGTCATGTTTTGGAGGAAAAGCAATGGGTTGGGGCGACATGCACCAGGAATCCCCATATGTCTTTATGAATGGGCCGATGTACCTGGACCAATATTCCATCTACTCCTCCCCCCATAGAGGTACACCAACGGGTGGCATCAGATTTGATTGAAAAGGTCACTGGTTTTGTCAATCTAACCCCATTTCATTCTAAAACCGGCTTGGTTTTCTTGTTCCGCATGGTAGTGGTGGTGCAGCAATGCGGCGGTGCCACGGCAAGCAAGATCTGGGGTTATGTTAGTAGACATGTACTAGTCTTTAAATACCTACATAATCAGAAGATCAAATATACATATGTGTTACATGTATAAATTATATACACACGTACCGTATGTACAATCAATGATTTATACACATTATTTTGATATGCTTGGGTTATATTGGGCCATTTTGAGCTGAAATATTCTATCTACCCTTAAATTCCATATTCCAACTACCTGTTTTGGACATATTCCGAGGGTGTCTAAATATTCTATCTATTGTCTAAATATTCTATCTATTTTCAATTTTTGATTTTGACCAACATCCAACATAGACCCCCGCACCCTCCAATTTTATATTCTATCTACTTTAGGATTACTATATATATATATATGTTATCATTTTACATATACATATCTATACTATAGTATAGACCATATATATATACTTATGGATCAATAATAATATCTCACTAACCTGAAATGTTTGGCCCCCGGCATAGAACCCCCTTGGCTCCAGTGCTCCACCTTTAGCAGGTCCAGAGTTCCGAAAGGCAACCAGTCCTGGTGAAGTCATGGCCATTTACTTCGATGATTTACCTACTCAAAATGGTGATTTTCCATAGCTATGTGAAATTGCCAGAGGGTAGATGATCCAAACAACTGGGTTTGATAAATGGTGGGTCAATGATTGCTAAATGAGTCGTGAAGGATTGATGAATGGTTGGGAAATGATTGGCACATGATTGGCAGATGGTTGCGAATGGGAGATGGCTTCTTTGGTACTTGGGACTTGGATGGTCCCTAATTTGAGGATGTCAATGAATGTGGTAAATTGATGTGATAGAAGTCAACAATAAACGGCCCCAGCTTGTCGATTTTTTGCTGGAGTATCATACATCATACATGAAAATGGCCTATCACTTTGTTCACCACATCTGACAGTTGCTCAGTTGGATCCAATGGTTCAGAGCTTATAACCAGCCACCAACCGGCTGCGACCAGGAAGCCAAAGCTGCGAGGGGCGGTCTCAACCAATCCCAAGAACATGGAAGGTGCCGGCAAGTCAAACAGCATGGCAAGAACTGAACCCATCCCAAAAACATCAAAACCAAGTCAAATTGAAGTGTTCATCTTCCAAGTAGGAATGGAAAGGTAAGAAAGATTGATATAAACATGTGTAGCTGGGCAGATGCAACGGATCTCATTTCTCCCAAATATGCCATCGTTATTTATCGGACCCGTCTGGACTTCTCTTGTCCTTTGTGCATGGTCTTGGCAGCTGCAAAGAACAAGAGTATGAGCGACAGCAGCACCAACGCTGTGGGCGGAAAGACCTGGCACCAGACCTTTTTATGTTGCAAGGAATGCCCCATGGCTGAGAAGGTCCTATACCCCCCAATTCACATAGTTTCATGATGTTTAATGTGGTTTCCAATAAAGATGGCAATAACTTGCCATAAACCCCCATTTCCAGACAGACCCACATCTCTGTCATGTTACTGATTCGCCCCAGCTTACCCCCATCCAGCCTTGGATACCACGATACCAAGAGAGTTGCCTCCCAACCTTTCAGGTGACCATGGCAGAGGATTGTACCGGATCTTCCCATGTTGGCTATGGAATGTCAATGGGGCTGTAAGAAAAAGATATGACCCAAATAGGGTTGGCTGTGTGGGGCCATCAACCAACAACCAATGGCAAGTTCACCAGCCACAAAGGGAATCCAACCAGCAAAATTGAAAGGTGAAAGTCCTGAGGAAATGTCAACAGATTACAAATGTCAAGTATGTCAAGCCCAGATTGATAAACCCCTAGGCTATCTAATCGGGTGGTACCAATATTTTTGCTATTGGGGGTGTACCCCCTATTTGATCAACCAGGGTTTACTAGGCATCCCCACATTGCAGGTAGCAGGACCGCCGCAATCTCCTGGGCCACCACTACTTAAATCGACTCGGGGCTTGGCAGCTGAGGCATTCGTCCCCAAACATGTTTTTTGGAACTTTTGCTAAGGAAAAAAAACTTGAAAAATAAGACATAGTAATATCCTTCCATAGAAACCTGGTTGGTGGTTGGATATTGGATCTGTTCATAAGCCGCTTTGCCCAAGTTTAATCACATTACATCCACATACTGGAACCAGCGGTTTGGCGATGTTTTTGCACAGTCTAAGTGGGTTTGTCCAAGAAATGAGGCACCCCAAATTTGATGCTGTATCATCAGTTTCCCAATCAAAATAGCAATTTTGGTGTCTCTCCTATTCTTGGACACACCAAAAAATTATATTGTCATTGGTATGTATATATATATATATACATTGCATGTATATGTATATATATAATTATATATACATATCCCCATTATATATAAATATACAATGATATTCCCAGTATGGTACGGAAAAACCTCTCAAGCCGTCAAGTCTCATAGTGTATCAATGGCCGCAAGGACATCGAAGGATGTCTCAGGCGGGTGTTGAACAGCAGCTGGGACAAGGCATTGCCTCGTAGCGCGTCCGTAAAAATGAACCCAGGGAGCCTGAAGAGTTCTATTTGGCAACTCAGCAATTGGTTTTCCTGAGATACCAATACATATTTATGTATATATATATATATATGTATATACATATGTAACAAACATTCACAAACAATGTATTAAACCGCGGGATTCTTTTCAGACAAACCTATATGGGGCAACTCAGTTATATGGATCCAACATTTTTTCCCAGGCTACCAAGTCATCGCATATGGAGTCATATGGTCCGGATGAAAACGGTCCCCTTTCGTGCGATGTCTTCTGGTTGGTCAGGGATGTACACCCTCATTTCATTGTATAAAGTCTGATTGCTGGTCCCAACCCATCCCGACAATTAGAAGGTGAGTTGGGACCATCTCTAATCAGTTTGAAAACAGTGAGACTTGAAAAACACCAGCCAAGCTTGATTTACCAGTATGAATGAAATACCGATATGCCCATTGTATCCCATTCTTGTGGGTAAATATCCCAATTTTGCCTGATTTCTAAGTTGCTCTCCCAACTCAAAGGCACGAGGCGCGACGCTTAGGCTTCTTTCAGGAGTAGTTTCATAGAACACAGGGTCCCAAGATAAACATACTTGAACATCAAGACTGTTTTGACAATTCCAGAGACCTTTCCAAAGAAACATGGTGTTCTACTCTTCAAAGCCAACATATTGAGCCCTGAAACCTCCCCGGAAACTGAGGGCCAAACCCATCACCTCAGCCCCAAGTTGCAGATCATCTTTGGAGGGATGAACATCCAGCTCTGAAAACCAGGAATTTTGCGGTGAAAACCAGGAGATCTCACATTTCAATTGGAAATTGACTTTTATAAAATATAGATGTGTCACATGTTCATGTCAGTCGTTCTTTTTCGTTAGCACATTTTCCAGGCCAGGTACAGTAGTTACTCAGTAGTTCTTTGGCCTGTTGTGCTTGGATGCCTGCAGCCAAGAGGCAGCAATGTGGGAGATCGGAACAGCTTCCTTGATGGTAAACCTGAGCAAAACTCTTCAGTGTCCGATTCCAAAGCACCGTCTCGAACCGACAGAAGGGAAACGGTCGACCGTTGTCCACCGGAAAAAATGTGCCAGAAACTGACAGGGGATTTCAACCATCAAAAACATTGGAGGGAGAGAAAAACCGTGATTTCCAGTCAGCATCAACACTCCGCCGCATGTTGAAAACCAACAGTTTGGATCTGTCTGAAAATTACCCCCCAAAATCGCAAATCCAAAATCCCATGGTTTCTTCGCCCTTTCCATCCCCTTTCCCCATTTCAGGGGTTTCCTAAGTCCTCGGGGGTCTCCCAACCCTGGCCGTAAGGCACCGGTTCAGCATCATCAGCAAGGGCACGTTGATGCCACCGCCACCAATGCCTGGAGCACCTGGACGGAACATTGCAGTGGGAAATTTTCGGTGATGTCTTTTTGATGTTGAAAAAGATCGCATAGTTTTATATCTGTAGAATTCTGTAGATATATGATCTATAAATATATATATATAGAGAGAGATATATATATATATACACATATCTTATATATACATATTGATTCATGTATTTATTTACCATATGTATAGATGGATAGATGGATATAAATGGGTGGTTGTCCATTATCAGGTTTGCTGGAGGGTGCCCAGTCTCTTGGTTTCCGAGAAAACTGTACCCCATGCCTGCCAGAAAGGAGACCATGAAGATCACAAAGAAGAACCTTGCAGCTGAAGAATGGATACCTATATGCTTTGTAGCAACCCCCCCAAGAAAGAAAAGCAATTTGCTACTAGTTTCATAGCATTTTACTGTTCTATCTTTTGGGGGGTGCAAAACATAGTTCAAGTAACAAACATCATGTATATTATATATGATACAACCAAAAAGAACTATCGAATTTTGTGATAGTTATGGGTATGGCTCAAGAACGGAGTTCAAAGGGGCAAATGGCTTGTATTTTGGAGCCACACCCAAGTGGCATCCCATCTTCATTTTGTTCATGCTCAACCTCAAATCTAGGATTTATTTCTTTTGGCTGTTTCATATTCAGGTATTCTGCGAGGATCCCTGGTTTCAAAAAAGAACATCCAGTGCAGGGTTGAATGCTTGATTTCGGCGGTGCACCAGGTGAGTCCAGCCGAGCAACGTCACATCCAGCGGCAGCATGGGGAAAAGCCTTAGCCGGAGAATGTGGGGTGCACGCTGTCGGTTTCAAATGGTGTGCAATAGCAATGGAAAATCCACCATTTATACATCATTTTCCCATTGAAACCTCCATTAATTTATAGAGGTTTTTCCATTGCCACGTTTGATTTCCAGAGGGTAGACCCACGAAATTGGTCTTTGTTGTTGTAAATTCTGACCACCCACATCCCATGAAGTGTGGCTGGTCAGACTTGCTTCCAGGAAGCTGCTTGTGCAAGCACACGGCTGTGTCACAATGAGGATCTTTCCCACACATCCGCAGAGGCCAGTCTTGACAATGGTGCCTTCTACTACCTCGGCGCAGGTCGGATGCCTCCAAAATTCGAAGTATTGAAGTGGGGGATGGGTCAATGCCTATCCGGCTGTTGTAGGGATGAACATCCATCTACCAGCCCTTTGGTTTTTCACCAAGGTACCCTCCTGTGATATGGACAATTGCAGATGCCCTTTCTAGCAAGCGCATTTGCTCCAATATGCTCAAATATTGGAGCTCCCTCGAGATTTCGATGTCAATGTTCCAAGGAGAGCTACTTGAGTTTGTCTGAAGATGTAGTACCCCTAGAATCCATGGTTCATCGTGGTTTATCATCATTTTCCCCATCAAAACTACCATTTTGGGGTATTTCCCAAATTCCAATGGTTCAACACACATCGAAGGCATTCGATAACACCAAACAACCGAACGCGTGCCAACCGGTTCCAAGGGACATGTTTCCGAACAGTCGATTTCTTCTCCAGGTGTCACAATCGGTGAACCACGAAAAGGATTCCCACCTGGTGGCGAAAAAGCCATGGGTCACTGGAACTGGGCACCCAGGCTACCCCACACAGGGGATGTTTATACGGATGTAATACATGTTTTATGATATTGAAGGGAACCAAACTCTATGGTTGCCCGGGCTTTCAGTTGCGACCCACCCGCATCTGGTCATGGTTAAAACGACTATTTCCTGACAATAACATGATCCAAACGTGTGTCCACAGCAGCTTGCCGCGCTGGTTGGGCCAGCGATTTGGAGGTGAAATTTCCAACTATGACTGGAACTCGTTTTATTGAGCATCTGTGAACCCGTAGTAATCAAGCGAACATTCCAAACACAGACTACAGTAGACCATTTTGATGCTCACCACAGACAGAACACAGTGCTGCTTGGTCACTCCGTCCGGCAGAGAAGTTCGAAAAATTCCACGAGTCATCTTGCGCTTTGGCTCCAAGAAATAGGCCTAGAAGTTCACTGCAGTTGGATCAGGATCTCAGAGGACTGCGTGCTCAAGGTCAAGCTATCCATTTTGTGGGCAGGGTACTGTATTATAACTATATTAGATATAGTTATTTGAAATTATGTGTAATAAATATATGATATATCATGATATCATGTATCACACGATACGAATCGATACAAGATGTATAGAAGTGTAATCATCCAATCGATTCCTTGTCGATTTTGTTTGTGGATCGGATGAAGCATGGTGAGAGGACAAGCTGCAGCCAAGGGTCAACATATCGCCAGCCGCGCTACCATGGCACCAGGGGGCAGGCTGTGGTACTTTGAAATCTTGAATCGACCATTGAAGTGGCTAGAACCATTTACACATATTTCCACCACACCTCTCTTTGGAACCACGATACTTGAAGGCTTGCGGCATGCCATCAATCCTCTACATTCCTCTGGTTGCAAGGGACGTGTGATCCCACAATGATTCTGGCTTTCTTGTGTGTCAATCCACCTAGTGGTCCATGTGTGGCCACGAACCGTGCTCAATGAGCGTCGTGCGAACGTTTGGGAAGGATATTGAAGGCTCCTGGCATCACCATGTACCTTTGATGCTGCGAAGTCCAATTTGTTGGGACGACGAACTCACCGGGTTCAATATCTCTGCCAACCCTTCTTAGTCCAGGGGTAACTCGTGGTTGTGAAGTCCACATATGTTGCTGCTAAAATCCCAATCTCAATAGCCACTGCGGCCACTTTGCCGCCATACATGGGCTCGCTGCTGGTTTTCGGCAGCTGAGACTCAGCAGCTGCGGTCGGGTGAGCCACTGTTCCCCAGTCACATCTCCATACACGGTTCCTAGTGGCCAACGCACAAAAACACATAAGAACATCGAAAAAAGAAAAGAACATACAACAATATCCCGTAATATACCCTCCGGTAATCAAACATTGTCAATGGGGAATCCGCCCTCTTAAAGATAATTTTCCCATTGAGACCTCCAATTTGATTACAGGAGGGTATTTCTGTTGCATCTCAAGAATCCTCTGGATGTTACACCTGGTGCCATCGCTGCCTCTTGAAGCTGCTCGAGGAAGATGGGCCAGCGCACTTTGGCCACCCACTCAGTGGGCACGCGCACCTATGACATCCAAAATGACTTTGGGACCTGATTTTTTTGAGGGAAAAAATAAACATGATGGATTATCATGATTTCCCCATTGAGTTCCCATAAATTGGGGGATATACACCATGTTCAGACAGACCCAAAATACCTGCCAGTTTTACAACAGAAATGTTGAAGGAAACCATGGTCCAATGGTTATTACCCCCAAATATTGGGGGCGTTCCTGTAGATTTTCCCTTGGACCAATTCCAGGAACAAGGAAAAATCATTGTATCCCATGGGTTTAGTGGCATAAAATGATCTACAAATGGTGGGCTTTCGATATCTACCGTGGATGAAGAAATCCGGCACCACCTTGGATGGTTGAAATCCTTTAAATCATGGGATAAATCACCGATCAATTGGTGCAGGATTTCTTCTATCCACAGTATGTCAAGTTATACAATCATTGTTACTTTACTGGAGTGTATAAAACAAAGCAAGTTTTGCTTTGGGAAAAGTATGACTGGATGTGTGCAATCATGCTGAATTGTTGGAATGTTGGTCACAGATGCCGTCGTCATTTTTGGGGGTGTCCATGCATTCGAGTATATCAACATTGGATTTCAACGCATGAAATCCTCACTGCTAATCTAACCTGGCGACAAAAAATACTCCTACTGCTACTCGCGTGTAACTGCTTTCCTCAAGATCCCTTTTTAAAACGATGATTCGCATTGCCGTCTTTGTTTGCCAGAGGATATCCCAGAAACCCCACAGAAATGCCTCGTCTGCCATGGATTTCGCAGCTATTTCTGTCTCTTTGGACCTGACATGGTGCCCGCAACACGCCAGGAAGTCTTTGGCCAACTGGAGACACCAGGAAGCCACTGTTGGGCAACAGAAATGGGAATGCGGGGAATGCAACTAAAGAAAATAGGTACCAAACATACCCAAAATATCCTCTCACTGTCCACTAAAAGCAGCTCATAGCAGGTTTAGAGTACTTGGGATGAAAGAGGTGCAAGGCTTTGGCAGCAGGGTGCTGGGATCAGATTTCGCATAGACTGCAATTTCTGTTCGTCCTCCCAAATCATCCCAGCAAAACTGGTGCAAAGCATATGTCAAGGTTATCTACACGATTTCTCTTGGGCTCAATGGTTTCTACCCGCAAGAAGTCCCCCCCCTTGAGACCACCATACAATTCCCCTGTCCACCTTGCTTGGCGATGTTTGCCTCCGGTCACAGCAACCAGTTAGTCCCAGCAAATCAATTCTGTGAAAATCGCTGGGAAGTCTGAAGCAAGGGACATTGAAAGTGACAGATTCCCTCATGTTTATTGATTTTGATGCCTGCCTATCTTCCCAATTTATCGATCCAAGTCTTGATATCAAAGACCCAATTGAATCGATCCAAGTCTTGATATCAAAGACCCAATTGAATCCAACTTGTCAGTGGCAACTGGTAGCTTTGTTTGAAAGTAGGGTGCATCAATCTTGATGGTTGATCATGTTCCCCTGTAGAATGACAATTTTGGGGCATGCCCCGCCCCATTCATCCACCGCGATCCCCCACCTCGCTTCAGCCGCGTCAGCCAACCCTCGGGCACGCGCACTGGCGTTGCGCTCGGTGGGCACGAGGGCCTCCCAACAGTAACCGCAAGTCCCAACTGTTGGCTGCGCAAACTGCTTGACAGAAGTGTGGTGAAGCCAATTAAAAACCAGACCATCATGCCATGCAACAAATTGTAACATCTTGTAACATCTTGGAAGGTCATGGGATGTCATGTTCTGTCATGTTGTGCAATGCAATGCCACATCGTGTCATGTCATGTCATGTCATGCCATGTCATGTCATGTCATGTAAAGTCATGCAAGACGTCAAGCTAGACCTACATGGGAGCCTTGTCCAGACCTTCTCGAACATCGTATTTCCAAAGGCCTATTCCTCCCACTTACCCCATGGTGTTGTTGGGAACTTCAAGCGAAATTTCTTTGGTTGAAGTTGGCATGACAGACGTTGCCTGTGTAAAAACAGCTCCTCAACCACTTGGAGTGTGCGTGACATCTTCCACGTCCTGATTTGTGTATGTTACCTGTTCAGAATCTCCATACATGTCCATGTAAGTGAAAGCAGACAATCTTAGCAACTGTTTTCCTCCTCCAATCGAATGGAAGTCACGGATACTCACCTACTCTTTACAATGTCTGGCGGAGGAAAGAGGCATGGCTTCGGGGACTCCACTGGTTGAAATTGGAATCGCGGACTGCTGTCAAAGTTATACAGCAATTGGTAATTTCCAAATGCTTACTTATGTTTGACCTCAAAAATTCTCCAATCTCAACTTTTCAAGTTGGCCAATTCGAGCGCTGGGTTTTCGTCCCGAAGCCGTCACTCTCAAATAACAAAAACATGTTAAAACTGTCTGCTGTAGCATCTGCTCTGCAGCTACCAACGTTGCTCATCCAAATTCCTTTCACGCCAAGCCCGCTGTACCCGCACATAAGCCGCATGCGCAACATAACCGCCTAAAGTTAAACCTGCGGGGCCTATGAAGGGAATAACCGAAAAAACCAAACCTCCAGCTAGAACGAAGGCAAATGTGACCTGTGCTGACTCTGCTGGCAAAGAATAGCACCATTCTACAAAATGTTCACAATTGTTGAAAGCAATATTGTACAACGCTTCTCCCAGCCTGCTACGGGCGCGGTCAACTATTTGGTTGGCTTCATCTGGATTTTCTGGTGACCTTACTACTTCCCACTCAGCACATTTGCTGTTCAGCGTCTCCACCACCCTGGTCCCATCGTACTCACAAACATTCACCACCCGCAGACCATACTCATCCAAGCGCTCATCTTCTAAGGCCTAAGCGGACACAACAGATGAAGCAATGGGTTTTCACACACGAAACAGGCAAACAAACACAAGTAAACAAATAAACAGATCAACCCAACCAGAACACACCACACCAAACAATGTCGCACCCAATGCCTCATATCAAAACCTGTCTAATCTGTGTGGAGCAAAGGAGCTATTGCGTAGTGCTTTGCCCTAGACCCTTTGGGCGCGGTCTTGCCGGTTCCGTCTCTGATCGAAGTCATGATTGCGTCTCCTCTATGAATCTGATTCATGGGACCCGGAGCCAACACCTAAAGAACAGCGCAGGAAAGCGCTTTCTGAGACTTGAGCCAAGCAGACTCACAAGAGAACAACTCAATCGGTCTTGGGTCCCTTGCGCAATGTAAAACCAACTACAAATTGGACCAATACGTATTATCATTACATAGCTTTAGTTCTGCTGTCAAATCACCAGAATTACGTAAAAACTGCAATGTATCAAGTTGCCTGCACCACTGCTGGTCCCAAGACCTCATTCCAACCAAGAGAATGTCTATTGCAACATACTGTGCCCACTAACAAATTCTCTCCAGAACCCTCCTCTTTGCCATTTTGTCGGGGTATAACAACAACTGGGAACTTCGCAAATGATGGGTCTGTACTGGGGCCTAGGCCTGCGCCTGAACCGATCATCCCCAACCGCCCCGCATCGTGCGGCAGGACTGGCGCGCCACTGGCATCATCTGCTGGCTCAAACTCACACTCTCCCAAGCTCAGCTCCATCCCACTGCATTTCACGTTCTTTGCAGCTACCGGTGAACCACTTGCACCACATACGCTCCCACCACCATAGGCAGCACAGCCAGCCGGCGACACAACCCCAAAATCAAAGCCCATCTGTCGGCAAGCCACATCAGCCACACCATTCATTCCACAGACCGTTCTAGCTGCCAGTTTTTGATTCCAGTTGGACGTAGATGTTTTGGCAATTTGGGCATCACAAAGGTCTCATCAAATCCCCTTGGCCAATTCGTTCTGAGGTGGCCTATTCCAACCCCTTTCCTTGCAAACGCTTTAACTCAATGAAAGCTTGTTATGGGCAAATATTTGCAGTGTGCAACCAAGCCCAATAGAAGATATGTTCGTCCTTTGGGTGAATCATCACGAAAAGGAAAAGATAAATGTGCCACGAACCAGCCATGTCTAACCAGCTGCTTGTTAGTTGCATCCCAAGGATTGGGGTAGATGCAAGCCTCATCATTCTTCGTTGTCATGTCACCAACAACCTCCACATTCCAATCCAGTACTGTTCTTTATATCCGCATTTGTTAGCATGATTGGTTGACATGTGTTTTCTTTCTTCCATCACATTCTTGTTGCTGAATAGCCCGCGTGTTCTTGCTTCATGCACTTTCTGTTCCATGCTTGCTGGTATGATACATATTCCCATTCCAAAAACCAAACCCTTAAAAATGGTCAACCGTGATATCTTCCATAATGTATATACCCGTTTCCCTCCCCCCATTTCCCCCCGAAAATAAAATCACCATACCAACTTGTATCACAAGCAACCCTGGTTCCTAGGGCCGCTAGGGCTCTCTTCCGACAGATCTTTGTGGCCTTCGCTGCGCACGTTCCAAGAGGGTGCGATCCACCTGCGCAGGTGGGTGAGGTAGCTACGAAAAGTCTCTGCCATGTCCAAAGGCTGATTCATCCTTCAGTTTCACTTTGTTCAGATCACATGTCAGTCTTCGGGAGGTGCATGATTGTGCTGTTGCTGAACTCCTCGTTTCTACGGCTTCTGTTCCCTACTTTGGTGATCTGCTCAAGCATCCCGCAGGCCTTTATGAAGCTTTCCATGGCATCAGTGGAGCTGAAAATATCTGAAAATAAATGTGTTCCCCTGAGAAAATCGACAATCAAAGATATCAAAGGAATGATGAGGGGGTTCAAGGGGTCCACCATGTTGGGACAAATCCTGTTTTTGCCCGCTGGACCTAGCTTTTGATGGGGGAAAAGTCGTCAAAACACCTTGCAACTGCAGTTGATTTGGAGCATGACCAAACTCATCCGGAACGCGATAGGCCTGTGATTGGAGAGATTGGAAATCTGAGCCGTGGCTAAATCTGCAGAACAACAAGCAGTGATGTATGAGTGATAGCATCTGAACCAAGTGAAGCTCTGAGCTCTTGCGATTGTGGTTGCAGTGCTGTTGGAGGGGGCGAGTCTCCTTCCCTCAAGTCATGTCAGCATCAGCTACCTGAATTCGTCTGATATAAACCTGGATGTTTTACAAATGGAAACCAGCAATCACATGTCCAAGAATTCGGGACCCCTCAAACTGGTCTGCTCAGGCTATTTGTTCCTCGGTTTTTTGTAAACGCTTGACGGCTGCTACTGTCATTGATTGCTGATTTCCCAATAGTATTGGTCTCTTTTCCCCTGTTGCTTGACAATATCGCAAGGTTTGTTGGCAGCGTCCTCATCTTGTTGAAAATCCCCATCTGTTTTGCTTCAATCCCCCTTGCTTGAGGGTCACAAGCCGGCAGGTCATCTTTTCACCCAACGGCCCTTCTGTCCGCGGTGCCAAGGCCCAGCACTTGGCGCCGGAGGTTCGACCCCCCGGTTTTTCGACACTCCTGGGAGTGTGGTCGCCCCACCCCAGTAGAGCTCACGCCTGGGCACAACTGGAGGAAATGGGTAACTTGGATGATCCATGATGATCCTAGTAGCTCTCGAACTAGTTTAATCTGACCCAACAATGGATAGTCCCCCATTTGTAACAATGGATATATAATCCCCCATTTATATACATAATATTCTTAAAGATGACGTTTTCACACGGTGAATCGGATCAAACTGGGATGAACGCAATGGTTGGTGTTGAAAAGGCAAAGGCTATCCAAACCTCAATCCTGTGCTGGGCCATGCTGCGGCAACATCAGCTTGAGTTGCAATTTCCATGTGTTGGACTCCTAGAACCCTAGAACTATTGGCTATCCTTGGGTGGTGCAGAGTGGTTCCTGTGGAAACCTATGGAAATTCATCAGATATGATCTCATGTGCCAAAAAGAAACTTGGTGGCATAAGTGGATCATGCTGCGATATGCTGCGCCAGCCATGCATTTCAATGTGTGCGCATTCGCAACTGAATGCCATTGAACTGTGCCCAATATACAAGGATAATATCCGAGGAAAATCATAGGGAAGCGGGGTCCCACTTCCACTTTCCACAACGAAAGGCCCCAATGAATGGTGAATATTTGCTAAATCAGCCATGCAAAAGAGTATGTTCAAGGAAACATTCACTCTACAATGAAGCAAATAGCTAACCAACTACCATCCGTTCATAGATCGTAAATCTACCCCGCACCACAAAAACATTTGTCCCCTCAGCACTCGTTGGTTGCAACCAAAGTGTGTCTCAAGTTGGGTAGGTATGGAACCCATATGAACCCATCATTCATTTTCGGCCGGGTTACAAGCCAAGATAGCATATGTGAGGATATGAACATCCTCAACCAGCGAAAATCCCACCTATTCGATGTCTTCAGCCATGGCCGTTGGCACCTCAAGGCTCACAAAAGGCCGAATCGGAGAAAGGCTTTGGAGTTTTCGATACTTTTCACTTTTCACCCACTTGAAATGGGTACAGCACTTTTCCTCGCTTTTTTAGCGATATTCGGCTGGATCACCCAGCTTTATCACTCCAGCTGTCTTCAAAGCTGGGCTGCCACACAGTATCGGCCTCATCAGGGTTGGCGGCCTTTTTTTTCGGCGCCGCAGAGGAAGCTTTGGCCTCAACTAAGCAAGTTTGGCAAGTTTGACGCCCATGAAGTAGAAATCTTATCACTTGGTGCACCACACAATGATACATGGGGGGGGTTCCTAAAATGGGGAATACCCCCAAATCATCCATTTTAATGGGATGCTCCATTATAAACCATCCATTTTGGGGTACCACCATTTATGGAAACCCCCAAGGCAGGATGCGAATGGATGATGAATTCTGAGTTCAAGACCTTGGCCTTGGCTTTGCCCTTGCCCTTGCCTGGACATCGGACCACTGAGGTAAACGAACTGTGGACGGAAAATATGGCACTTTGGCAATGGGAAAGGCAATGAAACTGCTTCAATGCCTTAATGACCCGTCGAAATACAGTATATCAAAAATGGGTGTCTATTCTCATTCCAACACGATCATTCTGAAGTCTGGCCACTCCATCAAGGGATGATGGCATGTGTCCTCTAAGCCCTTGGACCCAAAAAGTGGCTGGTCACAAAACATCTAGTGTCCATCAATCTAGCAGTATAAACTAGTTGATGGAACTACGACGGAAATTAGGATCAAATTCTAGCAGTATCTGGAAGTATCCATTAATCTAGTTATCAGAACTGTAGAAACGGGATGACCTAGTATGTAAAAACATCCATAAACCCCCCCCTTATGGCTTTGGCTTCCAGTAGTATACAAACCATGCAACTATTTCCAGCTATACATATATATATATATATATTATAAACCCATCCAGTATGTTTAAATCAATATTAAAAAGTTCCAGTAGAATATCAAAATATCCATGATAAAATATGTATGTATCCCATAACCATCCCATTCCTATGCCGAGGACCCCATCTCAAGACCCCCGGATGGTTTCCGCCTTTCGCCGCAGCGACTTCTGCAATGGCCTTTTTGGTGGCCTTCAACGGGGCGAATGATTGGAAAAACCACACCTGGCAATGCAAATTTCCCAATAGATTTTAGAAGTTCCTATCAAAACTTGAGATGTTCTTATCAAAAATTTGGATTTTCTTGTCCAAAATTTGTATTTTCTGTTCGAAAATTGGGATTTGAGGGGAAAAAACCGTGATTCCAGCCAAAGACTCTGATTTTCGGACTTAAAAAGCATGTAGTGTTCCTCTCAAATATATGAGAGGTCCGTCTTTCTAGACTTGTTTGCCGGAAAGTACCAGCAAGTCAGCAAGTTTGAGCAATCCCCACTGCTCACCTTTCTTGGGCGCCGCTGAATTGTTTGACTCAATTTGGGGGTATCTATTTTGCGCACTTGACCCATTCCCACATCGTGTGCGGAGTTTGTTGCCTTCAAACACGCCACTCAAATTTACCATTATTTGACCTTCACCTTGAATTTAGGGCTCAAATCTGGATCCAACATCCAACTTCAAAGTTGAGCATCCAAAAAATGGAGGTATCGAAAAATACAAGTGACCAACCAGATTGCTGGTTCCAACCGGTTCGACAAGGTTTACCTAGTATGGACAAATGTACTGGGAGCAGTATTGGTCGTTAACCTGAACTGAACTGGGATGAGCATTCAAGAAACCAACCCGAGCCACATACCAGCCACGTGCTTGCCGTGCCACATCAGAAATAAGAAACCCTTCTGTCATTCCCTTCTGCGAGCTGGTTGATTGCAGGATTTCTGTAGTGGATCCCAAAGCCCACAATAGTTGTGTACACTGTACACCAGCTATATCAAC
Source organism: Symbiodinium sp. clade C Y103 (assembly GCA_003297045.1). Classification (NCBI taxonomy): domain Eukaryota; class Dinophyceae; order Suessiales; family Symbiodiniaceae; genus Cladocopium; species Cladocopium sp. clade C. Next base: position 487,197 of record BGPT01000349.1, on the reverse strand, counting down.
TAGAAGACCCTATGCAGAATTTAACATCCATTTACCATCAGCCAGGGCTCACACCTAAAATTCTTTGGAGTTGACACCCTTATGTATTTAGGGCGAAAAAAAAATAAACTACCGTCTAGCTGTACCACAAATGGTGGGTTTATACCCCCGTGCCTGCTGGTCAAAGCCTTTATTTCCAATCCCACCATGGCCTGAATCGCTTCCTTCTTCTTTTGTTCTGATTCCTTCACCATCTGTGTGGCCTTTTCTCGCCTCATGACCGGAATCACTAGAGAATTCAGCTTTTTATCAATGGATATTGGTTGGAGATGGGTCAAACAGAATCAACCCTTGATCAACTCCTCCAACGTGGATGGTTATGATAATGTTGAAAATCACCAATTCTGTGGCTCCATTGCTCCTGACATGACTTGACCCTGAAATGGTATCCAGTTCTTTGGAACTGCCAAGAATAAATGGATAGTTCTCAGGGAACGGAGCTTTCATCAGTTTGTTCAGCGGGCTGGAACAAAACACATTAAGATTATTTGCAACCAGATGTGGACATTGATCAGCTCTGTGCAAGATAAGTCCAAGAAAAAAAGATCTTTTTCTCAAACTTGGACTCTCTCAAATTAAGCAGTGGTCAAAACCCTGTGTCGGACCTGTATATAATGATGGTTGGTTGAGAATGGGATTCCTCGAATAGATTGTGATAATCCCCAATATATTGGTCAGTAAGATCCCCTGTAATGCCTTATAATCATCAACCCAGGTCTTGAACACTGCTCAACTGGATTTCCCCCACTTCAATGACCAGCCCCATGAAATCTTGGTGACAAGCATCTGGGATTCCAACCCGACAACAGAAATCACCAGTCGATCGTTAATATTAACCATGGCTTTTTAACTCTGGGTTAGCTTAATTGGTTCCAATTCACTAGAAGATTCTCCTATTTTCGGGGGTTGATCCCCCAATTCGTTGATGATTCACGTGGGTTTAGCAAAATTTCTCAGGCATCGACTGCTCTTCCAGCTCTGCTACTTTGCGCTTGTTCTTGCCCATCACCTGCAGACAACGGGCCTGGATAATCAAATATAGCTAGCTGGGATATCCCCTATGAATTGCAGGGTTTGAATGGGAAATCAACGAACTAAATGGATCTAAATGGGGAAAATCCATTGCATTGGTTGATTACCGGAAGGGAAGCGAATTGCTTTCGTCCCCTCCCACATGTTTTAAACATCTTTTTGAGACACCCGGCAAATCCCGAAAAAAAAATCGCGGAAAGTCTTGGGTGCTAAAGGGCACCCGGACCCAGACAGTATTGATCACTGATTCGTGCTCATGGAGCTCTTGACAATCTTGCAGTGCTTACAATGACGAAGAGACACAGTGACCCTAGTAGGATTTTTGGTGCACTGCAAAAAGTGAACCAACGATTGTCCATCCCTCGTCACTGTGAAACAAGCCAGCGGTTCATGGTAGAAGATATCGGCATGAAATGGGTCAAACTTTATCATCTGGATACATGTGTGTGTGTGTACATATGTACATATTACGTGTATATTATATACAGTAAGCGTGTGTGTGTGTGTGTTGTAGGCTTGATAAAGAAATCAAAATGACTATATAATAATAGATGAAGAGACAATCCATGTTCACTCCCAAAGTCCGTTTGGATCCCTGCTCTATTCGAGAAAAAAAATAACAAACTTCAGCTCCCATCCATCCAACTACTAAGAGTCCGCCCAGCCTCCAACATCGTCAACATGCGCTCAGCCTAAGGGTACGAATGATGGCGGATATTGCGGAATTTAACCCCAAGACATGGCCAGGGGAAAATGAGGCTTTAAACTTCATTGGATGTGATGGATTCTCCTGAAAGTTCAACTATTGTGGGATATGTCCCTTTACTACAGTAACCATCATTCCAGTGAGGTCGCAGTGAGGTCGTTACAATATTATGGTATCATATTTCATGATATCTTATTAAATTATATCATATTATATAATATAATACCATATTATGTTGTGTTATGTTATATCATATGATATCAATATCATATCATTTCATTTCATATTGTATTGTATAATATTAAGTTATATCATATTATATCATGTATCATATACTGGCTTTGCAATCATCGAACTGTGGGGTGGATGGCGTCATCTAGATCAAACCCCACTGACATCCAAAAACTTGCAATCTCATCGTCCGCAATTTGTGACAATGGCAAAAAAAGCGGGCTGGCAGATGAAAATCCCAGATAACAATGTGTATTGAACTGGGACTTAATTTTGGCGGGGGTCCTCTTAAGTCCTATGGTGAAGTTTCGAGCATAGACCCAAACCTTTCACCTTTGACAAGACACCGAAGGCGAATTCGATCATGCTAAGAGATTTCCACATGGATCCAATGGGAAAACAGATCGGAAAAAAAGGCCCAGCTGATTCAACTGCAGGGATGATCCTGAAATTAGTGGATGCTCAAGATTTAAGAAAACTGTTCAAAAGAACTACAGTATATAACCGTATAACCAGGATCTGCGGCTTTGTGGGTCTCCAAAATGGCCACAAACCTTCCCCACTTGTTCCATGGTGCAGGGACGGGGGTAGCAGCCGCCTTTCCCATTCTCCATTGGGTGTGTCTGAAAATTTTTGGTATACCCAAAAAATTGCAATCTTTAGTAGTAGAATGATGACAAACGTTGATAAACCACCGGAATCGGGGGATTTTAAGACAAACCCATCGACTTTGGGCAAGTCTTCCGTTTACCAGTCGAGCCGCCTCCAGCAGTTCTTTTCTCTTTTCATCCAGAAGTGCTGCAGCCTGCAAATGCCGCAACAGGAAAATTCCCTGACATTTTACGTGGAGGCGCTCTTAAAAGACACAGACTTGACAGGGGAATCTATCCAGGAATCACCCAACAAAGATCCCAAGCCACATTTGGAAAAGATGTTCCCATCAAGTTAGAAACTTGGACCTATTTCGATTCTGATCTGTCAGTTTTTCTTGCCACTTCCCATCCGGCAACGAAATTAGTAAATTAGTATGGATAGAGATAGACGCTGAGCATCCCAAGTTTACACCTGAGCAATTCATTGTCGCCCCCTGTTAAGTGATATCGATCGAAACTTGGTTTATATGGCTTGTAAATCCTACAAAATCACAAAATCGAACTGGTTGTTGTTAGTAGTTGACAATATATTGACTAGCAAACAAAAGTGTGTTCGTTTCTGGGCATCTAAAAATGTGTTCAAAACTTTTTTTCGGGGATACACATGTCAGCAATCCATATTTTCCGCCAAAGAGCTTTCTTACGATCCTCTTGGATGTTGCCAAGCCTCAGCAAACGGTGATAGAACTACATGATTCTGAAAGGAAAAATGCGGGTATATTTATGGGGATATAGATATAGAGGGAAAATATCAAGGGGATGTACTAGCGATATAACCAAGTATACAATATTTGGTTTGTTTGGTTTTGTTTCAAATAAGGCACATACCCAAAGTGGTTTGTTTAGTTGGGGTAAGGGTGTTGAACCGTGGGTGTTGGGGGTACCCCAATTTTGAGACGTATCTCTTTGAATTGCATGAAGTGCGGTGGCGTTTGGGGGTTGCACTTGCGGTTTTTTGCGATGTAGCTTTTAAGATTCGGACACTCCTAGCAAAGTGCACCCCCCGATTTTTGAGGTGAGAAAGCCAGTGACATCTTTTTGCCCGCGGTTTCCATTACACCATCCAATTTAGGTGTAGATAGTCTTGAGTCTTGAGCAATACACATGTGCATCCATCACATGTGTTTGCTCCATGGCATTTTCCAATTTGAGGCCTTACTGCATAGGCCATAGGCATCCTAAACCTTCTTGGTGGCTACACGGCCCAAGTTTATGTGTGCTGGTGTCTTGCTGGTGATATCCTTCAGTCTTGTCGGTCATCTCCACCCTACAAGTCCTACACACCAAAGTTCACTAAGGACCTGTTTGTAGGTTCCATCTTTGTTGTTGGTTCAATACCAATGTCTGTGATTTGTATACGGCTTTTCGGATGGAATCACATGGTGCATGCCCTACGTTTGCCCTATTTGAGCATTGTCAAAAATAGGTTGGTGTCATCTCCCTCAACTGGATGTAAATGGGATTTCTCATGACGGATCATGATATTTGCACTACATGAAGCAGGTGATATCGACCCACATTCGGTACCTCAAAGATTGGAGAGGTAATACCACACATGACCAGAGAAATGTGTGTGTGTGTGTGTTTCCCTCTGTCTCCAAGATTCACCCCTAACCAAGGTCCCAGCTTAGTGGTAGTTTCCCGCTCCTGGCTGGCAGCCAGCTGCTTATCAGTAGTCGCAAAGCTACACCCAGAACAGGAACTGAGTGTGTTTAGGGCTGTTTTCACACCTGGAAACCGCTGAAGTCTTGATACATCCAAGATAGGGCGTTGAGACGTTCTCCACGCAATTCAGCCGTCAATCTGTAGAACCAACTGTGTTGCACTTTGGGGGGGCAATACTGCTTTGCTACAAATTCAAGACCTCTCTGCTCTCAAAATCCCTCATTCCCGGCCTCACTTGTGACGCTATTTTACAAGATAGTAGGGTCACAAGCGAGACGGCGGCCGTGAAAACCCTTATTTATGAATGTTCATCCCTCAAATCTCGTACATTTTTGATCCTCATTTTGGCGGAGTTCCAGCAACCCTATGGCGCCAATCTCCTCTTCCAGGAGAGTCTTAATCTCTTCAGCTACCTACAGAGTCAGGGTGGATGAATTCAAACCTAAGTGGTCAAAGTATATGAGGATATTGATGAGAAAAATTGCAATGACAAGGATAATTGATTATGGCAATGATAAGGATCAATGATGATGACAGCAACAATGGCAAAGATGATAATGATAATTGAAAGAAAAACGTAGTTATAAATCGCCTTTCTTAGGTCAATGTTTGTTAGTTATTGTATCCTAAACCATCCCGAAAATCTGCGCATCTGTATGTTGGGATCGTCATCGGCAAAGGAAGAATCCAAAAGAGACCACTGGATTGATTTGAGGGTCCCATGAACCAATTCTGGGAAAGAGAAGAAACATCATTTTCCCCCGCATGATGAGTTGCTTCAGCTAGGGCTGCAAAGCCAACGGTATCAGAATGTCCTGCGGGTTTCACATGTACGAAGGGGAGCATCTTAGCCAGACGAGAACCCTGGTGTACCACGTGCTTCCTCTTCGAAACATCGTCTGCAAATGATACAGTAATCTCAGAGTACAAGCCAAATCCCCTACAATTCACACAAATGTTTCCGACCCCAAAGCACCCCCATGCAAATGCAAGGATTCAAACAAAATCGCAGAAGAACACCCAGTACAAATGACACACTCTTTCTGCCTTGGCCCTCAGAGGGAAACAGCCGCAGCAATTCTCCTATAGAAATGGTAGTATACTGCCCGGCCAAGGATTGAATTCCCATCTTTGGCGGTTTCCATGTTTCTTTACTCGTTCAAGCCCACTTTGCGTTGGTTTGTTTGTCTCACAAAATAGGGTACCCCGAAATTTCATGGACACATACCGTGGTTTCTTAAAAATTGGGGATCCCCAAGTCACCATGGCTTTCAATACTCAGTCATGGTCATACATGACGACGGGATGATTTGGGGGTACCCTCCCTCAGAGCTCCAAGACAACCCTTGGCGACACCTGCTCCATCTCCTTTTTGGCCGAAGCTGCCTGTGGATGCAAAATCTATTGGGCAAGAATTGATCGTTGCTTGGGGAGATACAAAATAGCAAAACAACATCATAAGGACAATTGTGATGAATAGATAAATGAACAAGAATAAGTAAAAAGTAATAAATAACTAAATATATCATAATATACAGTATCAATAAATCAATATATCGATCAACAGCACTAGTAATAATAGAACCCACACATTCGGGTGGGATTTTTGGTGTGTTTGGTTTGTAATTGTTTTTGCAACATTAATTACTATGGATTTGCAATACGATAGGAATTACGAAAGATTCCGCAAACTCCTGCAAATTAGGATGCCGATGGGAGTGCAAAATCTTCAATCGAGACATCATCTGCAAATTGGAGCACTTGTTTTTTGCCACGTCACCGGGGTATGTGGGCCAAAATCTATATATTATACAAGATCCACTGCGATATTGGCTGCGATATGGCATAGTTGATTTAAGGGGAAATTGGCAGCAAACCCTATGTTTGGCTGACCCTTTTAACCAACCCAGCACAGGATTCCACTGAAAATCGGTAGCCATGATGGACTGCAGTAGAGTGTCTGCACTGAAAGTTTACGACTGCAATATGCACCATCCCGGCCTGTGAGGCTTGGGCCTCTTCAAGAGCAGCAGCCTGACGTGACGAGGAACTAAGGTGCTTGGTTCTTTCAACCAACCTATTTATGGACTGATTTATGTTGGTCTGAGTCTATCTGAAAATATCATAAAGGTGTATACCCCCCATTTGTGGCAAGTTTTCTTAAAGACGGGATACAGATGATTACGCAGTGGATTCAGGGGTACCCCAATTTCAGACAAACCCATACGGGAGATACTAGCGAAACCATGGTTCTTACCATCAAATGTTGTAGGGGCGTCCTGCAAACCTTCCCTTTTTTTTCATACTTTTCATCAATTCTGGGAAGCGACAATATGGGGCAAATAACAGGTACGGTATGTCATAGGTATATCCTGGGGTAGCGAGCTGGGGTTGTCAAGTTGTCAACCGCTGGGCCGCCTCCGCAACTGCCGAGTCGATGGACCGCAGCTGGTGCTTGTAGTCCGTCATGACCTCTGGTATAGATCCACCACACAGGAGTCTGGTCAGAATATCATACATGGGGGTCCTTAAAAAACGGGAGATCCCCAACACCATGGGGTTTAATACTAAAATGGTCTGATTTGGATGATTAGGGGGTACCCCCTTTCAAGAAACCTCCATATGGATAATTGATGAAAATGGTTGGTTAAAGGTCAGGTACAACTAACCCGAGATATTGAAAATGAATCAAAGAACAAATGCAATTCTACTGACTGGGTGGTGATCTGTGTGCCATGATCAAATCCCTTGTTTGATAGAGTCCCCAAAAAGGATTGCAAGGATCAACTCATGTCTTGTACCGACCCATGTCTTCTACTGACCCGTAGATCCTGTCCAGAAACCAAGGCAGGGCGCGACAGAACTTTTGGCCCAAACGCAAGGTCTGCAGCGCTTTCTGGTGGGGTTGGTGCCTGGGAAAACCTCCCAATTCAAGGAAATTCCATTCAACCCCAATCAATGATCACTGGCCAACTTGAATTGGCGAATCATGGATCACTAGATCGCTATAGACATATGTGGGAGCCAAGTCATGGACCATGGGTCTCCCATTGGAACTTTGGAATTGAAATTCAAGGGAGCCTTATGCCCTCTTCAGCAAAACCACTCGCTTTGCCAGATCCACTGTTGATGCCACCAACTTTGTCATACGTCTACAGTAGTGGAACTACCATGAATCAATGATTCACAAACCTGAAAGTTTCTCCAAAACAATATGGTTAGTTAGTTCTCAATTTTATATACCACAATTTCAAAGGCCTGGTCCGAGGGCATGTCCTCATGAGGTCGCTTGGATGGGTCGCTGTCGGTTTTCCTGGGACCATCAGAATACAAGCTGTTGCGGTGTTCACCGACTATGGTGAATCAGAAAGGGGACATGAAGCATCAAAGCTTGGGATCTTCGCGAAGAAGCGAATGCTGACATTTCCCACCATCCACCGGACCCTAACCCTTCCAAGTTTCCCCTCACGTAAAGACCTTTGTTGGGATTTGGAGCGTCCGAAACCACCATAAGAAGGCTCCAGATATGTCAAAGCTCGCTGGTGAACCCGCACCCACAATTTCTATAACTAGTGGCGGTGAAGTTCCTTGTCTTGACGAAGACCAGGCTGGTATCGGCGATGGATCCACGGTGCCCTCGAAAGTAGAAGTCCTCATGCTCCTGACAGGTCTCGTCCAGAGCATCAAGCAGTCCCACCACCCGAAAATCATCACTTGACATCCGCAAAAGTGGTTCAAATCTATGGACTTGAACACCTAGCTGTCAAAACAAATGTCGCTTTCCACATCTTTCCACCATCGGATGTGATGCTTCACTTCTCCCCCACCTGCCGCTTGATGATTCAGGGAAGCAGAGTGTCACCATCGCTGATGGTCTCATTCAGCTTGGGCGGAATCAGCAGGGCCTCAGTTGATGGTCTGTTTCAGGCGAGGCAAACCTAGTATTTGGACCTCGCCAAGTGGAAAGACAACCAAAATCTATCAAAATCTTTGGGTTCTCATTCCATTCGCAATGGGAAACTCATTATCCAACTCGGAACATACCAAGTTCAGCATGCAAATTGCTGGAACCACTATCCAAAAAAAACACGCATGCTGGATGTAGGGCCATGTTTTTCAATTGGAAGAGGTTATGAGATGAGTTTGGCTATCAAAGGTTCTTACTCGACTATTACCGCCACGTAGAGGATATTCTGCGCCTTCCATCAGGAAGCAGACTGCAGCATGCAGGGGGACCGGATTTTCACAATGGTTCACAATAAATCCTAAGCTGTTGGCCTTCGCCAAGGGTGTCACAAATCAAAGCTCAGTAGTAGGATCTATTGACTCGAATCTCATCATGGCGCCCAAGGCGTTCCCGAGCTTTGCGGGCAAACTCATCAAACTCACGGCCTGCCAGGCAAATCCTCACACGCACATGCTGCTTGCCAGCCAACCTCATGCACAGCAAACGCCTGTGGTCGAAAGTCCAGTATGCAGCACGGCCATCCAGAGAAGCCTTGGCCACATTCAGCACAAATTTTGGGTGGCGCATTTCATTGACTTCACCACTTTTCAGCTGCTGAATGGTCTGTTCGAGTGACCGGCCATCTCGGAAACGACTGCTGCACCGCTGCTGCAGATTGTAGACTGCATCAATGGGGACTGTGACGATGTCTCCGGTCTCCTCAATCTCCTGCTTCACTTCCGACGTTGTAGCATGAAAATCCAGAAGACGGGCTCGAAAGTGATCCCATAGTACTTCATCCCCAAGGTGTTCACTGTGCTCTTCCTCGTAAGGGAGCTTGAACCCCACGATCTCCAAATCCAGCTCATCAACATGCAACTTGCTGCGGGCTTCTGGCGATCTGGTTCGGGACCGGGACCGCTTCAAACGCTGCCCGCAATGCATGCAAAAGCAGGCATGCTCAGGCATTCCAAGATGGGAGCACTGGACTGTCTCAGCTCCATAGGTTGCTGAGCCTGAGCTCTGTCTCTCCGCTGCATGAGGCCTTTGTGTCTGTTGGCCTCCCTTTCGACATGGCACCAGTGGAATGGATCCTGTTGGAGCACGCGGCTGATGGATTTGAAGGACTCCAGGATTTGCAGTGAGGATGAGACTTGGCATCCCACTTCTGGGTGCACCTCCATCAAATATATCAAATCCATCATACCCTGATAGGGTTGGGGCCGGAGCAGCATTATAATCTCGCACACCGAACACTTCAACTTGATTGACTTGTTCTGTCTGCCCGTGTGACGAAAACGATAAGACAAGAGCTTTCTCACTCACTGCAGCACCGCTGCCACAGTCATAGGCAACCCCGGGGCAGAACCGGGCTGACGTGCTTTCACCGCATCTGAAAATGTTCATGTCACAGCGGTCCATTCCAAGCACTTCACCAAAGGTCACCCCGTGGTTTTCACAACATAGGATTCCTGTTTTCGCCTTCCGGCTCAGGACAATGGGATATATACATGCTTGGGTACCAAATGCAAAGGAAAATAGGAAAGCGCGCTTGCACTGCTTCCATCCAGACTTGCAGTTCCAGGTCATGTCGGTATAGCCACCAAACAAGTCACCATTTGTCTTCCTAGCCAACACAACTGTGGGCCCCTTCCAATCACACTTTTGATGGAAGGCTGTAGAAGAGAAACCATCCCTGGAAGCGCGAAACAAAAGCTGAGGTTGTCTCCAGTCAGGGTCTGCTCGTGCAACCCATCGTGCCAGCTGCAACTGCTGCTGGAGATTTAGCACGTCAGTCTCAAACCACCGCATTATGATGTATCTCGAGCTCAAGTGGCTTCAAAACGGCATTATGTAGAATGAAAGAGATATTGAAAGGGCAAAATATCTGGCGCACTTCCTTCAGTTGCGTCTGCCATAGTGTTTCCAACATCTGAGGGTTGCCATCATGGACACTTCTTTTGCACCACTGTCGTTTGAACAAATAAAAAACGTCATACCCCATCTTCAACGAACGTGAGATCAGCATGAGCCTAGTCCACATGGAACAAGGAACAAGGCCATCAAACTTATCACATAAACAAGAATCCTTGACAAGATTTCAGTCATGGGAATGGGAGATGCGGCTGAGACCTTGAGATGTTAGTCAATTTTATGCACGTTTGACCATTGCGCCCCTGAAATCCCTGACAAGACACCAGCACCACGGCATCTCCCTGGCTACCCTTGGCTGCCTCCAACGCAGGACATCTGCCTCCGGGCAAATTTTTTTGGCACCGTGGAAGACCCGGAAATGGCACGCACAAGGAAAATCATCGATGGTACAGCCATTTTTGGGAGTTCCATCTGTGTTTGTCGGAGTACCCTTGTTGGTAACAATTACAGAACAAGAATTCAGCACCCTCAGACAACATGTGGTCTGATTTTTTTGCCTTCACCAACCAAGTTTCCAGCGGTGTAGTCTGGGGTGTGTGTGGCGGATTCGGCACCTGCTCTCAGTGCTTCCCACGCGCGCTCCATGGGAAGTCGTGGCCCCAAATGCCATAGGTTCTTGGAGCCCAGCAAAATGAGGCGGCGGCCCTCGCTATGCCTAGGGCCAACTCTGAAGTGGGGCTTCTCCTTTGGAAATCATCCCCTATAAATGGATTTTTTAATGGGAAAATCACCATGTTGAATAAATAAAAATCATCATTGTTATCATCTATTCTATGGGCCATCGAAACCATAGCTCTGTAAAATAGATTGGAGAGATGATCTAATGACAATGGGGATTTCTTTTCGAATCAGCATGAAAGGAATGCAAATTTTAAAAAATAGAGAATCATTCAATATGATATGAGAGATAATGGGAAATTATTTGGCCACCAAAAACGGTAAGAACAGGAATTTGACCAACAGCAAATGATATCACCAACAGCAATGCGGAAACTTGGGGCCTTGCCCGGTTCCTTCCGATCCTTGGGGCCGCTCCCAAGTTGGTTTTGCCATAAACCCTCCCCAATGACTTACCATAAATGGGTACCAAACCATCCCCCAACTGGATGTTTACTATTGGCTTTATAGTTCATACCACAATAGAGGTGTTCATTTCTAACCAAGCCACTGGATCCTGACGACGTCTGGCATAGCAATGACACCTGCTATGCCATGGTTTGGTGAAATGTGGACACAACGGCAGAACATCAGCATAACTGGACATGTGATGCAATCTCACCTATAATTTCCCGTGTAACTTTGGGAGTTGGCACGGACCCTTTGCTAGGTGAACTTCATGTCAAAAGGATGTTCATCACTGGTGTGATTGGTTTGATGATGAAAGGGCTGGGGTTCTGGTCCCCACAGATGTTGTTTTCCAGTAGGACTCAAGGACCCTGGGTCTTCGATCCAATTCTTGCGCCAAGACCTTCCCAACATCACCGGACCAGCAGAACTTTTTCCAATGTGATTAACTTGTTGACGATGCACAACTTCAGACAGAATAATCCAACACCAATGAGCCATTTTGAACTCGACGAAAGTCACAACAAATCAGCGGTTCAATGTCCCCAACACACCCAAGTCGATGCCCATCCCAAATAAGGATAGAGTAGGAAAAAGATAAACGATGTTTGAAACTCTCCACCGCACAAACATTGTTGGGGAAAATCATCCCTATTTTGGATGGTTTGACTCCGAATATTATATCTATAGCATTCTATAGTGGATTATTCATTATTCTGTACTTGAGTTGACTATAATCTATAGTTGTCAGTTTCCCAAACATGTAACGAATTATAATTCAAATCTAGATAGGCTGTTGGCAATTCTATTGACTCCGAAACAGATGGGTAGATTGGGTTCCCAACCTGGATATTGTTCCTTGATCTTGTGACCACCAAGCCCTCGCCAGGTCATGGACTTTGGCGGAACCAAGAGCGTTCCTGCCGCCAGCCGCTGCCGCTCCGCGTCGTTCGTGGCATCATGGGGCACGGAGGCCTGGTCAAGCCATTGCAAGCGTTGCAACCCACAAAAAATTGGGATGTTTTGCCTGAAAATGTCCACTCCATCAGCACTACAACTAGTTCACCACCTGGCAAACTGAGTCGTCGGCTTGCCATCAGTGGAAACATCTTGAAGACATCCCTTACAGCTCCTGGTAGCCTTTCACTTGCTGTTCTCTTTCTCAAGATTGTTGGTGTCTGTCATGGATCTAATCCCATACTCCCCATATGGGCACCCAAAATGAACCTGTCCAATTCTTAACGAGGATTTGTAGGGTAATATTCAAAATTAGGGGGATGCATGGGTCAAGCGAAATCCTGCACCATGAGATAGCCGCATACAGGTCATATCATCTTAAGCACCCCTAGTTGGTGGCTGGTTGGTAACCTTGCTTTTAGCCCAGTTGCAACAGGCGAACTGCAACAGTGGGGGCTTTCCAACCAGGACAACACAACGATTCCACACTTTCCAAGATTGTTCCACGATTTCTTGGCGAAATCCGCAGTGCTTCAAATCTCCACTTTCTTGGTGCTTCCCAGGTTACGCTCCGGTGCCCTTACGATTTACCCTTTCCCCTTATTTTGGAACAAACATCTACAATTGGTGGATTTTCTATTGCCATGTTTTCTTGCCAAATGATTTGTTGGCTTCTTGTACCCGATTTGTTGCAAATTAAACCCACCTTGTGGTACAACACCACCTTGCGGAAAAATTCCCATTTCCTATTGGTTTTCCTCAATACCCAACAAAAAAATCCAGGTCCCGAATCACATGGTTTCTTCCCATATTTCAGTATGTCGAATGGTTAGACGCCTATTTTGTTGGGAGGATTTCATCTATCTATCTAAGCTAATCTAATCTACTCTTATCTAAACTAAGCTAATCTAATCTCTAATCTACTCTAATTAGTATAATCCAATCTCATCTCATCTAATCCAATGGATCGGATCTATGTAAATATACTTTATTATATAATATATCACAATACATCTAAACCGTCAAATTTATGCTAAATTCCCATCCATCACTCATCCACCTCGTCGCAGAAGACAGTCACGCCATCCAGCGCGGCACTGCCCAGTACCGCACGGGAAGTACCACAGCTGGCGATGTAGATACCACTCCTGGCAACTGGCACTGGTGATTTTTGTCCGGAAGCCCATAGATTTGGGTTCTTTGTGTAAATGATGTATATGAATGAATATGATGGATTTGCTGTAATTATGACGGTTTGGAGGATATATGATGCAATAGTAGTGTATGCATACATCAAATGCAACATACATGTATACATCTAATATCTCTATATACACATATACAAAATACGAAAATGTCTATGTATGTATACCCGACATACACAATACATCCCATCATTTTGCCATCCCAAGGGAAGTGAAGCCACACAGCGTCAGGGAGTTTGCAACTGGTAGGTATGGGGAAAACTCACCCAGAAATAGGACGAGTCACCCAGTTTGTGTCACTTATTTACCATCTATCCCAATGATTGTGACTTGGGTCATTTCCACATGAACGATGATCCTCCCAATAGAAATTGGTCAAAATGATTGAACTTATGTTAAACCCTCCAAAAAAATGGACGTTTCTAGACCTCGAGCCATGTTCCCAGCCATTTTTGCAATCCATGCGTCCCCCAATGGCGCTGCCTGGTTATCACACTGAGCACCGCCGAGCACAACTCGGTGTCAGGCAGCTGCTGGTCGCACGTCACGAAGGCCATGGTCAATGCCTTGCTTGCCGCTGGCCGAAGATGACCCAAATTTCGGACATCGTGGATCCACCAAAATGTTCACTGTTCAGTTGTGAAAATTGGAGTTTTCACACTTTAGCCACGCAAAAGCGAAGGGATTCAACCCACCATGTTGTGTGGATTTAAGTCATCAGGCTAAGGGCTTTGGCCACCAAAATTGGGATTTGATCCGAAACGTGGATTGGTCCGTGGAATGTGGGGAGTTGACCAACAAGAATGGGGACTAATATTCACAAGATGTGGACTGAGCCATTAAACATATGGATTTCAGCAAGGAACACGACAGACAGGATCGGCTGAGTCAACTAGTCCTGGGTACATGAAGTATTTTGGGGTGTCCAACAGATGATCGAAATTTATTGGATGATGTTTTAGTTTGGGATTTTTGTTCCTTAACCTATTGGGGTTGGAATCTTTGGCGCCTGAAAATACAGGCCTTCGGTATACTCATGTCAACATGATCTGGAATCCTTCATGCAGGGCGAATCCATGACCAAAGAAACATGAAATGTTGGTTCAAACACCCAAAATGAAAACTACAGAACTGACAAATGCTGGCCATGTGAAGATCTAATATCACTAGAAGATGATCTTCTAAAAATCAGTTTTTGGGGGTCCATCTTTGTTTCCACGTGATGTTTTTGTTGGGAGGATGGGTCCCCGCAAATCACCCAGATCCAACACCGCCTCAGCCCAGGCTTCAGCTGCAGGTTCTTCAGTTTGCCGAGACCACAAGGGCACCTGCAGTGGTTGAGCCACCAGGGAACCCAAAGGCACCCCCAAAACACCAATAGTTCTGGGAATGCGGGTCGGATCATTGCGATCCCAAGAAAATCCATGAATAAAAGAGATTACCATCCCAAATCAAAATGCACTTTCTAAAACCAGTAAAAAATCGACTGAATGTCTCAAACTGATGGTGGAACGTGGGGAGGTGGTAGGAGTAAGGTGATGCCACTGTTCAATACTATACCCCATTGCATCCCCAGTTTTGGTCGTATACTCCCACATCGATTATTTATCCCATCCCCCAAAATATGAAATACCCACCCAAAAAAAACCGTGGTTTCGTATTGGATCTACTCATTTTGGGGGGCCCTTGTTGTTGGTATTTAACATCACTTACGTGGGATCCCTTCCCCAAAATATGAAATATCCGCCAGAACCCATGGTTTAGTACTGGATCTATGCCCTTCGATCCCCAAAATAGGTGGCATCTATTATCAGGGAGATGGGATTAGTTAATTCAGATGGGATTAGTTAACTCAAATCGATTATTGGTGGTGATATCCCAAAATCTCCTCATTATATCCCTATTAAATCCAAAAATGGAAAGTGATTAAAAAAAGACAGAAATCTATAGTATCCCCATGCAAATGCCAGGTTTGACCCTAACTGCAACCGCAGTTTTTTCGCACCTGCGTTTGCCGCTCTTCAAAGCACTCCGCCGCCAAGCGTGGCAACTGAGCAGCTACGCCAGCAGCAGGACCTGGTGGTGAAAGCAAACAAAGACCAACAAGAACAGGAGATTGCCAGCAACCACCAAAATACAATGAGTAATGTGTATATATATATATATATCATCATTATTGTTACTTACTAAAATACTACTACCATTCGTGTAGTGTATTGTCAATATTTGTATATGTACATTTATACATATATGTATGTGTGTATAAATATATATATATATAAACTATACAAGAATGATTGAGTATTAAGAATGTGTGTTTGTTTTTGTGATCCTTCATAAATGTGTCGGCGATCTTGTTGTTGATTGCCAAGGATCATGTTTGGGTACAAAGGCGCGAATGTGTCTCCTAGAATCGAAGTCGATCGAAGTCGTTCGCTTGGACAGGACATTGAGGGGGAGGGGCCTTTTTTGCGTGGAAATTGTGGTGTATGGATCTTCAAATGACTTCAAGCAATGCCCACCAATTGATTGGTGGAGGCAACTGCTTTAGCAAATATTGAACGGTTCACAAAAATCGATCTACCACATGGTAATGTAGTTCTATTAAATTTCTTGCAAAAAACCTGAATCAAACAATCAAAATCCGGGTCTCCCGTTGCCCCGCACCTCCCTCGGCCAAAGAGAAGCAATGCTGCCGTTCCAAAACCCCCACGCGGCCCGCAGAATCACTGGGGCGCGCCACCCAATAGCGCCTCGGCAGGGGCAAGACCTGCCTGACTGTCTGCAGCCAGTTGCGGTCAAACCCTATTCCCCCCTCCCATCTCAACTTACCCTGCCATGAGTCCCAATGGCTCTTTAGAAGAACCGATAGGTTGCACCAACTAGAACACCTAATGTCCTTTATTTGTGGTAGTTCCAAATAAATCCAATTCGGTATTCGCTGCCGAGGGGCACACCTGTTTGAGGGCAGACACCTGGATTCCGGCGCGTTTCTGCTAACTTGTCGTTCCAGACAGGAAAAGGGTGGCACTGTTCAAAGATGGAGTTACATAATATTGTCTTGTACAGAAGTATACATTTATATCGTAATTTACATAGTTGTACTTTATAGACATATCCTTTACTTTTCATTGGCACATCTGAAGGAGACTCCTGCTGATTAAAGAGACTCTCATTGGAAAAGTGACCGCACCTTGCAGAGTGCTTTGGTACTCGCAATGCACGCAGCTTCTGCGACCGCACACCTCGCGTAGTTCCAAAGGTGGTTGGCTAGAATCAGCTGGTCCATCGAGTGGGTGAAATGGGTTGCACTGAAATCAATGCTCTCAAAAAAATGTGTGAAGAACGGGATTTCTTCCCCAGTCGAGTATCCAACAATGAGATATTCAACGTGGGAATTCCATCTCGAAAATTTCAAGCGGCCACCTCGCTCAGAAACGGGCATAGAGGAATCGGGGTCTGCATTTTTCTTTACACAGATAAGTTCTATGCACAACAAAAGATCAGTCTTTGCGAGTGGCCGCGTTTGGACTTGGATTTCGTTTCAGTGCAAAAGTCTGGATAAGGCCAGATGGGAGGAACTTGCTCACGATTGCTCGGATGATGAAAATTCAATCCAATGATTTGAAGGTATCCCAAAGCACAAACCGGTCAAAATCAAGACTGTCGGTGTCAAGAAGCAGCAAATGTATCATGCATCAAGTACTGGCTAGACTACTTCCTTAAATTTATTGTTGTGACCAAGCCCAGATACAAGAGAAACTGTCAGCATGTCTGTTTTCTTTGCTCTGCTATTCTATCAGGTTATAGATGATGTCTAGATGATTTTTGACGATTTACCTTGTCTAAATATGGTGATTTTCCCACGAACCCATGACCACGCACCTCTTGGCGCCAGTCCAGAATCCGTTTCCGCTGAGCCCGGTCCTGGAGCTACGAAGTGCGCTCGCGGGCTATGCTGAGCAGGCGATATGTGATCTCAAGAATTTCTAGTAGACTAGTTTTGCATTTATATATATATATATATATACATTGTTGGATATACATATATGTGTGTTATACATAATTATATAATGTCATATATAGATGCATGTGCGCTTATCAATAGATACAGATCTTGGCGATCCGGGAATCAAGAATCTAAGAAGATGGCGGGAGGCTGGGTGCTGGACAGTCTGGTCCAGTGTACGGACCGAGTCTGATTTGCATTGTTGCTGGCTTGCACATAGGATTTGTTTTTTCTATGGGTGATGCAGAGATGGGGCCTTCCCTTTTGATCCACGGATTTTCACAACTCAACTAGGCCATTTTGATGTGTGAGCCTCCTCCCCCACAAGTAAACACCCATTTAACATGGTCTATCGACTGCTTATCTGTAGGTGGATTATCAGTATGTTGGTGATACCTGCCATTGCTTACCTACTCCTGATGATACAAACACGGGCTTCTAACGTCTTGTACAAATTGTTTTAGTTTAAGCGAGGGTTGATATATATATATATCAAGACATATTTCCCATCTATCATATGGTGGATTCTCATTTCGTTGTACCCACAACTCCCGATGATTGTGTTAGTTGAACGGTATCATCATATGACAGTGAACCAGATTGTGCTAGTTAGTATCAGCTAATGATTATAAACTGAAATCAACCATATTAAACCATCAAACCCACATTTAGCCATATAAAACCAATATCCATCAGCCTCTGCTGAAGGGTTTCCAGGCTGCCCTGAGTTTTTCCCAACCGACTTTCACGCCAGCGCTCCACTGCCAGGCCACCCGTCAGCAGAGCTAGGGGCCGCCACATGGCGGAAATCAATGGATGGGTTTGAGGGAAAATCTACAGGAAACCATGGTTTTCATCTGTTTTTGTATATGTTTTTTACCACGATATGGTGGGGGATTCTCTTGTAAATGCTCCCATCATCCAAACAATTGGGAAGAAACTTCTGAACTCGATCATCGTTTCAAACTCTGGCAGCGATAGAAGTAAATCCGAGTTTGGTGCCTTCGGGGTGTCAATATCCTGATTCACAATGCCGAATCAGAGCCAACTTGAGCAGCAGAATCCGAGGGGTGTGGTCACTCTGGTGACTTGTGGCAATCGTGGGCTTCTGCCGGAGGGGTACAGGGATTGTCCCTGAATATTATACGCGACATCTGAAGGGTTAGAGTGTTAGAGTTAGCCAAGAACTGACTACTGACTAGCACTTGGGTTGGAACTTCAAACCCTAAAACCATTTTTGTATACATGTGGTTATATAATGTTATACATACATACACACCATACCATACCATACCATACCATACCATACCATACCATACCATACCATACCATACCATTGCATTGCATTGCATTGCATTACATTACATTACATTACATTACATTACATACATACATACATACATTATACATTACATGCATTACATGCATTACATGCATACATGCACACATAGATACATAGATACATAGATACATACATATATAATTCTGTCACCATTCGCAAATGGTTTCTATGTCCCAGAAATTGATGATGCCTAACCCTTGAGGTGGCATTATGCATCCGCATGCGTCACAGCTGCAGAAGCATTAAAGGTTCCTTCAATCGCCGCGCCTGGACGGTCATACCTAGTTGAACATGACAATGCGAAGTTCCATTTGTAAGCTGCAGAAACATTTGCCAAGGAAAAGATCCGACGAATTCCCGTTGCTATCTTTACCGCGGGAGAGGAATGGGCCAACGTCTTTGGTGTTGTCAGCCCCTCATTATTTGGTAGTCAAGAATCCCACCACAAATCCACCAAAGTACCCAAAATGTGGCAAGAAAACCCAGACTCAATGGTGATTTTCCCCCTAAGCCCCCAACCAAATATATTATAGTGATGTGCCATATCCAATATCAAAAAATTGTTGGGTTTCCCTGCTTCCTCGAAGGATTTGCCTTTTGCTTCATCCAAGATTTTCTTCAGGAAAGCTCCAATCTGCCAGGGCAGAAGCTTGAAGATCCCACATCAATACAGATCGAAACAACATGTCAATGAGGAAAATCAATGATCAAGGATGACATTTGGGGCAATGTACTTTCGGACAAAACCAAGGAAATGGTGTGCGTTCCGAAAGCGGGCCCACCAATCCTTCTCAGAATCCGCTCAAGCACTTGTCCCCAAATCTTGGGACCTTTTTGAACAATGCCAATGAGTTTTGCAGGCCATCTGGACGATGTTTCCTGGCTTCAAGTGCTATTTTCTGGTGGAAGCACCAGGCCTTGCCCTCTTTGGGCTCCTTCTTTTGCGCCTTCTTCTTGCTCTGCGCCTAGTCGTTGACCCAATCTAAGTTCACAGTGGATTCACAATTCACAATTGCTTCGCTAGGCATTGCAAGGGGTGTAAGAAAAGATGTGAAGATTGGAAGTTGATAGGAATTTCCATCGCCGATTTCAATATCTTTGAATACTCCCTATGAACCTTTCGGTAAGACTGGTAAGACTCAATGATTCACCATCCTGCAAGTATCATTTTGGGATTGTCCCCATATTTGCGGTGGCTAACTTCGCATTGTTGATACTTAAATCCCCTTGAAACATCACCAGATATTTTCAAAGAGCCTCCTCTTCAGGCTTCTCGTCAGCTGGCTCGGCCACAGGCTCGGTCTCCTCCATTGGGGGGTATACCATGGTAGACAACTCATGTTTAGACAAGCCCATCAACTTTCATCAACTTATCATATGCTATGGTGGTGTAGCTGACATCTCCAAAAACGTCTTGAGCTTTAGTGCCACGACTTAAAAGAAAGCGACCTGCCTACCACCCAATATTGTTGGCTATATCATCATTATATCCCAATGGTATGCTGTTGGCTTTGATTATAGATGGCTTTTAGCACTATTGCTTGAATAGATACCGTTTCGGTTTCCTGCTTCTTTACCTCAAAACCACCACTTGGTTGAGGGTGTTCACCTTCCCCATTCATCCCACGAACACTGGCCTCCGGCTGCGAAGCCTTAACCTTCATCGCCTGCGATTGACTCCAAGAATTGGATGATGCCCCGGAAGAATCAGCGCAGAGAGCAGCACTAAAAGAAAGACTTCAAACCACAATCCAACCCGCAAGCACCGGGACACTGCGAGTATTGACCATTCTTTCGCCTTTTTTGTCCATGAATTGGGGAGCCACTTCACCACCAGTGACCAGGTGAGCGAGCTCCAGACATTTGGAAACCTATGAAGAGTTGCAATTTTCATTGGGAAATATGATTCTTTATTAAGCACTGGACTTCGAGGGTACACCCAATTTTTACTCCAATCAACGGTTGCATCATGGGAGGTTTTGGCCACACCTCAACTGGAAAAACATCAGGCCTTCGGTGGAGCAGATGCCTTCGCCTTGGCCTTTGCTTTCGCTTTGGCCTCACCAAATCGCCGGAAAATGGGTCTACCTGGATACCTACCTAGATACCCTTTGAAAAAGAAATGCATGGTGAGTAAAAATCATGAAAATCTCCAAAAGCCCTCGGGTCTGAAGTTTTTGCCCCATCCCCCTATGTTGTTGGTTCAATGTTTCTTTGGCTGGCTTAATTCCGATTTGTTCATTGATTGATGCTCCCGTGTTACTGTCCAGCGGTGTCCATTCTTGTGGGCTGCCCTTCCTTTGAGAAGTTGCCTTGGGTAAATCCCTACTCTTGATGGTTAACCCACCAGTTTTCTCGATGAACTCCCCAATCCCGACCCAATAGACCGCCTTCATGGCCGCCTTAGCTTTGGCTTTGGCCTTGGCCTTCCCCCTGGCATGTGGGGTGAAGGTCAGGTAGTGGATGACGGATGTAGGATGTAGGCTCAGTTTTGATCAAGCTAGTTCTATCCATTTTGGGGATCACTGGAATCCCCTTTCAAGATCATGAGCCCAACATTGCTAAAGCTGATTTACGGGGTCTCGATGATTTCACATTTGGTAGTGCGCAGCTGCCCGTAAAATGCAGTGTTTGTCATTTTCCAAGCGTCTTGATTTTCTCGCAGGCATGCACCCCTTGACAGAAACAAATGATTTTGTTTGTATCTCTAGTTCAAGTTCCATCCATGTTTAATGTGGACATTCTCAATATGCCAGGCCGAACCAAGTGGTTTTGTCTACGAATGCAATGGACACGGAGGTGCGCGACTTTGCGAGTGGGTCCCAGGCAGGTTGATTTCCAGAACGTGGGAGAAACAATAGCCTAACTAGGGGATCGATTAATTTTGATGGCCTCAACTGCGCCATTTGCAACTGCATGTGTCCCTGGCTCACTTGTGATTAGCCAGCGCAGGAGCCCATAAAACCTGCCAGAGAAACTTGGCTTTCGCTTTTGGCGGCATGATTCTCACGGGTCAAAAACAAGCAGGCCTTCCAATGCTTGAAATACACTTGCAAAGCATTTGAAGCTCTCAAGTCATTTGTTTGTTGAAATGTTGATGCTGTTTACATTCTGGCGCGACTGTTTCTCCATTATGTTTACCTGAGCACTAAACTTTCAGATTTGAGCCAAGACAAAGCACAGGTTCGAATCATAGTGCATGAAATTAAGGTCAATCTCCTCGACCCACTCGGGCTGAATGAAACCGCTTTTTGAGGAAGAAAGTATTCAAGTATCTTGAGACTCTGTTGATAATAAACCATCCCTGATACCACATATGGGTGGCAAAAAACCATCCTCAAATGGTAGGTTTGTGGCTTTGGCTTTAAATTACCACAATGTTGCTTTCGCCCATCCTCTCGCAAACGTCAGTGACGTCCACGGCTGTGGCACTTTGGTCACTCAGATCTGGAGTTGATCTCTTCTAAGACTCGATTTGCCAGGCGGATCTTGCGCTCACGCGCCTGCAGCGGTGGCCCCTTGTGGTCAAAATAGAGATTACTTTGGGGGAGAAGCTCTTGGGGAGAACCACTTCCAAATGACCTAAAGATTTTCCAGAGGGTATGTACCCTTGAAATTCCCATGATCCACTTGGCAAGAGTGAACCCTCAATGAGAATTGTGAATTGCCATGTCTTTCAATTCAGCTCAAAAAATGATCATGCTGAGAAAAAGTGTGAAGGAGACGTCACCTGACCACATCAGTGAGCGATCTTTGACTGTCTTCTTGTACTTTCAATATCAGGATTCCGGGAGGAAAAGACATGGAAAACTAAGTCGTCTAAAGTGCTCTTGGGGACTTTGACCACTGGCACTTCTTCAGAGCATCGACACCACCCCGTGATCATGGGCGTTTTAGTCATTTGGGTCCCGGACACGCAGGCCCTCTCCACTGCTGAAGTATGGTCGGCTCATCTTTCCATAGCCAGGAACTGCGGCCACGTTTACAGGAACCAACTGATGGTGTTTTTTGAGGAAAATCCTTCGTAAATGGAGGTGTTCCATGTGTTTATGATAGGAAAAGTAGGTGTCGATGCAAATTGGGTACCGGATGCTATTCTTTCGTGGAGGCATGTGGCCTGGCCAAATTTTGGGCAAAATGGCCAAATGGCTCATGGGGTACCATTGGAACCACAAAATTTTGCACATGTTGCTATGAAACATGCATAACTGGAGACAAAGACGCAAAAAAAAATACTGTATGTGAGCCTTGTCCCAAGAGCAACCCTTCACCAACAGTCTCCCTCTACCTCCAATTTTCCGGAGCCCGTACTTGTCCACAATCTTGGCAGGTGAGCGATTGGGGCAGGTGCGTTGTTGACCCAGAGAATCCGCTGCGAAGGATTTCATGGAAACATCCACCGGACTATGGTTTTGGAGGATAGTTTTCCTACCAGAAGATGGTCTCTTTGGGGTTCCATCTTGGCTTTCTCATGGTATCGGCGAACTTCTTCGATGTGATCTGAGAAGAATGAAAGCCGGGCGATTTTGTCTCAAAGGTGTTTCTACCAGGGACATCACAGCCATTCCCAATCATCACCAGGAGCAGTGATGGAATGTCAAATTACCCTTTTGTTCTGACCAACTTGAGTGAATTTTGCGGAGGTCTCATAATGTCCGGTTGGTGCTTTCAAGCCATTCACCGCAACAAAATATCTCAGTATTTTGAGGTTGATCATCCCAGATGTAGGGATTGAAAATATGTGTGGCCGAACCCACTGAGCAAATTTCCTGGCACCCAGCAAACCCTAGGCCCCGGAGTCCCTATTATTGCTGAGCTGGCGGCATATTTTCGTCTCAACAGGTAATCTTTCATGTGTTCACCTGGTGTGTTGGAAAGCTGGTCTACTCAACAGCTGCTTGAAAGCAGGAGAACCTACATGGGGTGTGGGATAAAATTGGCCAATGAGCACTGGAATTGTACGGTCTTAAACTCCGCCCCAAAGCCAGATTGTCCCTTTTCTTGTCGTATGTCCAGAATTCAAGGAGAAATTCCTGGATTGAGAATTGTTGCTAACTCATTTGGCTGGGGGCAATGGACAAGGCTCGAAGCGGCCTCGCTCGTCCAAGGCATCGATCTCAGCTTGTTTCTGCCGCAACTTCTCCTGGCATGGCATGGCGATGGGTCGATGGGTTTTCTCAACACAAAATGAGCCATCATATCAAACTACCCCTGAACTGGCTTGACTCAACTCCACTATCTCAGCCTCTATCGGCCCCAAAAAATCCCCTTCTGAGCCTGCTTCCCGGGAGCTAGGGTCCCCACACGAAGTTGAGGTAGTTCTCGGAGCAACGTGAACCACTCCTCTGGGCCTACAGCACTATGGCAAAGATTCACCCAGGATTTCATCACTTTTTCCAGGTGCAAGAGTTCAGAGGATCAAATTGACCGACCTCCCCAAAAAAAACTGACGAACTCATCCTATAACATGGTCATCTTTTCCCGGTCGCTTATTGGTGGACTGGTCCTCACCCCTGAGGTGTCGCGCGCAAGAACATCAAGGGACGCTGTCTGAAGTCAGTAGCACAAATCAGGGTGTCTGGCCTGACAGCAGGAGGAGAAAACTCCAAAAAATACCTTCCTTAGAATCTCAAACAACCAGAATAACTACAGGTTCCTCGGGATTTCCGCCAATATGAAAATAGATGATAAATATTTGACTAGATATGGAAACAAAAAAATGTTCTTCCACCAAACAACCATGTTTCACACTATAGAATCTTCGCTGCTATGGTGAAACTGCCTACATGTAACCAAGCCTTGGAGCCTATGACTGAGTGCCACATGAACTTTTGAAGAGATTCAGTGGATCCAAATAGTCAACTACCACAAAGTCCACCTTTCAGTCGAAAACTCGGGGAACATCTAGATTTGGAACTCCGGATTTGGTCGCATAAAATTCTCGAACACTGTGGCTATAGCTATAGCCCACAAGTTCTGCATCATCCGCAATTTCCAAGGCTTTCGAGGCTCCCACCCCGGCTTCATTTTGGCTAACGATGCCCTGGCACATTCTCTCCGTGGTGGTGATATGGCCCATATGGCCATAGCTCATTTAGGCCGGACAACACTGACTTTGGCAATGACCGCTTCGTTTACAATTTGATATATGTATTGGGCATTCAATGCCGGGGGTACCCAATTTCGACCCGTACCGGGATCATCTTCGCTCTGGAGATCTGGTCATGACATAAAGCTAGGGCTGCCCTCACGCCATGTCCGAAGTATAGTCTGGACCCAATGGATGGGAATTTAACACAGCCATTTCAAGCAAAATTAATCTCTGGATGGGCTATCGTCATCCTGGGAAAGCTTCAAGAAAAGTATCTTAGAGTAATTCCTGATCAAACCATGGACAAAATCAGCCAGCCAGGTGTGCTTGAACAGAAGAAGGGCTACGAATCCAGGGTCCAAAAATCTAGCTGGGACTTTCATTTTTTGAGGTTCCCCTAGTGAAAGGTAGATACATGGCTATATCCACATTGTGTATACCTTTTTGTTTGTTGAGTACACTTCACTGTTTCTGTTCGTTAAATCCACAACCTTTGTTCAAATCCTATAAAATCCCCATTTTGAGTTGCCCACCCCATCTTCCGAAAATGCCTCCGGGCCGCAGCAGTTTGGGACTTCGGCAAGGCGCCCAAATCCCCAACAGCCTGGAAATGGAGATGCCAGCCATACTCCGAGGGGATGCACCCGGTAAAGAACCCAGGGGGAATTTGTATACATCAACAATCAGAGGTAAGGCATTTTGGGCCCTGTGATTTCACGCGACAGTTTTGCCACTCAGAAGAACAGGAGAGCGAAATGTTCAAATGGGTACAGTATGTCCAAAAATTGGATTGTTCAAAAATGACCAAACACTTTGGTCTGCGAAGAGTCTTCAAATTTTGACCCATATCCAAGATTTCTTCACGATATTTCATCTACTGTAATTACTGTATGACCCTGAAAAAACCCAACATCGACATTTCCGATCGATACGTCCTGAATGGTCAATTGGCTTTCCTGTTCTCTCTGATGCAAATCCCAAGGGCCGTTCGTCAAAGTCCGCTTGTTCATGGATTGAATCCCAGTTTCTACAGGTCTTGTTCCAAGTTTTTGATGACTCAAACCGCTGCCCCTGCTACAGAAACGTCTCATGAGGGCCTTTAGGAGGAACCAAATGATTGTTTCCAAAGATTTCTTTACCCGCAAGGCCAGTGGGTTCCCTCCTAAAAATGACTGTCATTCTACGAAACCCTCCACATATCGCAAAATACAATCGTGAATCATCATTTCCCCCATGAGAAATATGGCCGCAAATTCGAGTGTCCCACACATCCCACCCTTTTTGGATACACCCAAATCCATGATTAACTCGATGTAAAATCCCTATTTTTCATCGTTAAAATCTGGAGGTTTCTTAAAATGGAGGATCCCCAAATCACCATAGGTGTCAATCATGAAATGGTCTAATTCAAGTAATCTTGGATGATTTAGAGAGTAGCCCCATGACTTAGGAAACCTCCAAAGGTAAAAAACTCCAGCCGCGACTCACCTCTTCACCCAGCATGGCGGCAGCATCCTCGTCGCGCAGCCAGCGGGGACGCAAGTCCTCTTGCACAGGTGCCTGGGGGCCAGCAGAGGTTGGGATATCATGAGGATCTAGTGATATATAATGGAGATTTCATGGTACATAGTGGCGATATATATATATATATATACTGGGATATTTCACCAGACCAGGTTGATACCCGACATGTCATTCCATATAATAGTGGTTGGTCAAGAAGGGGATTTCCAGTTCAAGGATGATGAGAATTCCCAACAAACCAGGCAGTAGAATCCATGAACTGCTCATCAACCAAGAGGGGTTTGAAGTTTTGAACCCCGCTGATGTGGTGATATAACGTCAATACCATTTGAATGACAATGGCAAGTCATGAGGACACAATGTGATATAACCAACATTATGAGTTGGGATGAATGAAATGGATAAAATGGGGATGATCGTTCAGAGCTGGCGAGAAGGCTAAACAAATGTACTAGCATTTTGTACCAAATGCAAACCCTGGGTACGATCCATTGAGTAATAAGTCTACTGTAATCATGATCATAATGGTGACAATGATATGAATATGGGTAAAATCAACATCTATAAATCAACCAGAACGGGGAGACAATAGGGAGATGATGGGGATACAGTGGAATATAACCCTGACAATATCATTTGTGTTTGTCTCAACAAAACATGATATTCTACACTCAACTCCGGGATGGGGGTCCAAATTTTGGGACAAGCCCAAGTGGGGATGGCCCCTGGGGCCATGACTCAGCAACCCTTGGCATCCCGAGGGCCCCTGCCCGAGGATCCCCCGAGATCTCAGTTCCCCTCGCCGCGTTGTAAACCTCAGCGAGCTGTGAAAAAGCGGGGCTGCGACCGGAGTGCGAACTCCAAGAGATTCGTTGCAGGTGGGGTTACCGGTTACGGCACATGTTATGCAACCTTAGCTTTCACAACATCAGTTTTGCAAGCAAATAAGACCCGTTGCAACCTTAGGTCCCCTGATGTATATCGATGCGTCGAAAAAAACATCCTTATCCTTATTTCAAAGTATAGCTAGGTACTCTAAGTAGCATCCAGAGCTTGCCCCGATCCCAGCAGCCCTGGCAGCCCTTTTTGGTTCGAACTACCTTCTTCCCCCTGTGGACCAGGCTGCACCAAACCGTACAGCCCCACGGCCATGAGCCATGAGACACTGTCTCTGCAGTGTCCCCTGGCATGGCCAATTGTCCCTATGCAGAGGGCGGGCCTTCTGCCATGGGGAATCACAAGATCTGCCATGGCTCCATAGGTGCCAAAATCTGCATCCCACAATCCATCCAAAAGGGATCTCCCTATCATTACTTTCAAAATGAAATCACCTGTGTCCCCTTTTCTATCTACAGGGCAGCCACGAAATGTTACGCAATTTGAAAAGGGAAATAGACTTCTAAACGGGTATCAGCTTTCATCTTGGCGTATGACATATATCTTGAGTGACTTTTCTCAGATCTGATCTACATCACGATGGGATTCTTGTGAGTTGGAAGCCATGATGACTGTGTTTCTTGGATAAATCAGTATGTCAGTGTGTCTCCAAATTTCAACTAAGACACACTGGCTCTACTCAGGCAGGTATCCACGGCTCGGTTTGGTGAAGGAATGTTGTGTCTCTGCTGTCAAAATGTGCATTCATATGCATTCATGCATTAGCTTCAGTGGGTGTCGCCAGCATTGGTGGAAAATCGGTCCTTTTATAATTTATAACTGGTAGGTATTCCTGAGTATCCTACACCGCTTGGTCATGGCAGGCCGCACCCTCCAACTTGTCATGTGACAAGCCATGGGGGGAGTCCTGAGACTCTCCATGGGCTCCTCGAACATTCGTTCGAAAAGGTGGAAAGCTTCCAACCTCGCCGGGTCTACCATGGTGTTTCACCAAGGCTCAACCATTAGACGAGTTGGCGTCCAAGATGTCCGGTGGGATCTTTTTCTGCGCACATCCGGTTGGGTCCGCAGAAAAATCGCTGAGAGATCTCCAAGTCGTTTCTGCTGGATGTGAAAATGCAGAACTTCTCAGCCGGACATCCCTTCAGCTTGCCAGTGAGCCCCAGCTACGTGACATAAGTCACACCGCAGAACGCCACTGTCGGCTTGCGGTGCTGCAACTACCAGCAGGGTTGGGCCAACCTCTGAAAATCGATTCACTAAATGATCAACTGCCCGTGACCCCTGGTAATCACACCAAGTGTAATGGTAAAAAAATGCTGAACAAATATCATCCATCAATGAATAAACTGAAAAATTACCCTCTAAATCGCCCATGAAATGATGGGAAATATCTTGAAAAAAAGAAATCACAGATGTCAATCTTGGAAAAAAAAAAATGGCATCACAGTGATGTCACAGATGTTACAAATGTCACAGAAATGCCATGGGAAATCACCAGATTTTGCCCATTCCTGCATCCCAGATCCGTTCAGATCCGCTTCCAAGGGCTTTTGTTCCCCTGGACGCTGGCGCCCCTCAGACCACGAAGTCCACCATGGCCCGGGAGGCACGGCGCTCCTGGGGAAGGGAGATCCAACCTGGCAATCTTGAAAATCCAATCAATACATATGTATATTGTATAGAATATATACGTATATTACATACATGTGATACTACCTATATATATATATATGCATATGTATATATATATATACATATGTATATATATATATATCATATGTCACAATGCCTAATTTATCTGATTCTTAGATGGTTACAGATGATGTTTCAGACTGGTTTTCTTACTGAACCACGGAGCCTTCCAAATGAGCATCCACCCAAATCTGGGATTTTTTCAAGATAGGGGGGTCACCCTTGCCATGTTTGATGGCCAGAGAGTAGTCTAGAAGTCGTTGTTCATTGGGTTATGTCTCGTCCGGGTTCTAGATACAGCTAGTGAAACCACGTTAAATACTGTTTGCTCTCCAGTTAGAGTGATGACCCATCTTGCTTCTGCCCCCCCTATTGACGGAGGACGCCACGCTGGAATGTCATTGTTTTCACAGACTAAGGCACCAAGGGGTATCCCCAAAATTGCTGTTTTGTCTGGTACGGATGATTTCACCAGGATCCCCAGCTCCTGTTGCTCCAAAAAGGCCCTGCGTGCCGCATGTGCGCAAGACTCCTCGCTGCCGTCGCTGGGCGTCGTTGAGGAAGCCACAGTGGCTGCCATGCGATGACCCAAGAGGACGGGCAGGGTCAAGTCCAAGCCTGTCGCGGAGAGGTTGGGTTATGCTGAAACAATTTGACCATCATTCACCACCAGTGAATATTGAAGTAATATAATATTGTATGATATAATACGATATATGATATCGTCATCAATTCTTGGGGACTTGGCTATCAATAAATAGGGTAATATGCTATTAATATGGCTATGGTGACCCAAAATGGGGTGCCAATCAAAGGCTGGTCAGTTTCTGTGGCGGACAGTCTATTTTTGGTGGTATGTAATTTTGAGCCATTGCCACATAGGTCTATCGATCAAAGTCATGTTTCTGAAGATTTGAGGATTGAATTGGATTCGATAGAATCTTGAACATAGCCAAACTCTGCTGGGGGCTCTTTGGGGGATCCAGTCCATGACTGCGTGCTTCCAGCTTTGGTGGCTAACCTCCCGGTCCAGAACGGTGTATTACCTAAGACCTCCTGAGCACAACATGTTGGCGTTGCACATCTGCACCAACCACGCCTGCAACCGGTGGAGTGGGCACACAACGGTCTTCCTGCCTTGCAACACGCGCTCGCACTGCATCTCTGGTTGCTGAGGCTGCAGTTGCGAGGTCTGTGATTGGACTGGAAGCTTCGGCCTTTGGTTGCAATCGACCTCCGAGAAGACGAGTAGCATTCCCAACCCAAGTTGCTCCATCCGCAAAGTGCACGGAGCGAGCTGGAACTTTGGGAGTGCGCTTTTCCACCTTTTCCACATCTTCAGGAAAGAAGTTCACACGGTTCAAGGAAGCCAGTGGACTGATGCCAAATGGGCTCATCGGCGTCTTCGGAGTTTTGGGAGTCTTCGGTGTGCGCAAAGCCTTTGGGGAAGACGCATGCGACACAATACTCTCGAAGCTCTGGGAGGCCTTTGCCAAGAAGCGCATGGAGACTGCCATCGCTTCTGAATTTGGAATGCAAGACACAAGGTACCTCGCCTTTCAAAGATCTGGGCTGAGAGCAGCGCATGACCATTCGCGTGCACCAATGCTGAGGACAATCTTCATGAGTAAATTTGCACAAGCCTTAGACATATGGATAGAATGAAACCGAAAAACAAAATCATTGTATAAAACCGTGCTACATATCCAACAACATCCAGCCAGATTGCCCTAAAAGGAAAGTGCTGCCTTCACGCAAAGCCAGTTCAAGGTGGGAGCGATAGGCTGACACCAGCTGGATGTGGCTCTGCACAACTCTAGTCTCAGCCCTAAGCAGCGCATCAGAATGCTAGAGCTCCATCTGTACAAGATGATAAACGTAGATAAGAAGCATTGAGGTTGACTTTGCTCGCTCAAAAGACTTCACTAGGCTGTACATGACATCAAAGGCTCTTTCAGACCACGAAATCCACCATGGCCCGGCTTGCCCTTCTCTCCCTCTGTTCCAACAAGGCCTTGCGAGCCGCATGTGCACACGACTCTTCATCCACAACGTCCAATCGTTGCCCGACAGAACTAGGAGGTGCACGCTGTCCTAGCAGCATGGGAAGGGTTGGGATTCCTGCTTCACTTGCCAGAGGAGCACCCCTCTGTTCCTGCCTTGCCAAACGAGCTCGCACTGCATCTCTGGTTGCTGAGGCTGCAGTTGTGAGGTCTGTGATTGGACTGGAAGCTTCGGCCTTTGGTTGCAATCGACCTCCAAGAAGACGAGTAGCATTCCCAACCCAAGCCCCATCCGCAAAGTGGACGGAGCGAGCTGGAACTTTGGGAGTGCGTTTTACCACCTTTTCCACATCTTCAGGAAAGAAGTTCACACGGTTCAAGGAAGCGAGTGGACTGATGCCAAATGGGCTCATCGGTGTCTTCGGAGTTTTGGGAGCTCTCGAAGCTCTGGGAAGCCTTTGCCAAGAAGCGCATGGAGATTGCCATGGCTACCTAGAAGTGGGGGCAAGCGAAGTGCTAGTTTTGAGATGCTTCTTCAGATCCACTTCGGAAAGAAACGTCCCAGTGACAGAGCCAAACATTGACGCAGGAGGTTTTGTGCAATCCACAACTTCACCAAGTAGCATGTGGAGCCTTCACAAATGTCGGAGGCACTTCATTGCATTTAAAAGACTTCTGTGTACCACCTTACCGGAACATGCAAAACAAACCTGCCCACTCACTTCAACCAAGCCGCCAACAACAAGCGAGATCGATCAACCAATCAATGCAATAAATACTAGTGATCTTTGTATCTTCACACCGACATCTGGGAAAGCCATGCCAAATCTTTTTTGAAAGATCCATTTCAAGTTCAGGAGTTCAAGGTGGGAGCGATAGGCTGACACCAGCTGGATGTGGCTCTGCACAACTCTAGTCTCAGCCCTAAGCAGCGCATCAGAATGCTAGAGCTCCATC